>CP136064.1:126779604-127009688 GCA_032622095.1 Siphonodentalium dalli | reverse complement strand
TAAAGAGTATTGGTTTCATGTAAGTTGACACAATATAATAATATAACAGAATGCGAAAGCTTCGCCCTGTGGGCTTTTTGGATTAGTAAATTATGATGCTGGAAATGTCACGCTGAGCTAGAGAAGTGACAACTGGAAATATGATGACGGGATTAGGAAGTGATCACGCTTGGAGCGAGAGGACATCTTTGTTTATCCTCTACAAAAACATTTGATAAACAGTGTGTTTGTGTGATCGCCAACCAAAAGAACAAATTGACAAGAAGAGGGGAAGAAATTCTGACGGTAAAACTCCGAAAGGTGTCCAAAAAAATCAAAAAATGGCGGAATCGTCGTCCGACGAATCCGGTGATGAGGTGTTGACTGAAGATATGTCGGTGTCAGCATCACTTAAAACACTAGGGGTGCTATTCACCAAGCGAGACTATTTTATAAACCAGGTAGTTTATATGGTAGCGGCTGAACGCAAAGGTATCTTTGCTTTAGCGCAAACGACACACACTGTCGATGGTGTGATTGATCCAATCTATCAGATTTGTCAGCTGTCAATTGACGCCGTCTTACGACTAATTCATGAACACTCACGGGCCACAATCGGCATGTATAGCGGTATAATTTTTGGGTATAATTGTGTGGAGACTCATGCTTGTGTTTATATATCTGCAGAATGAGTTTCAATGATATTAATGAGGTTTTTTAATTAGCACAGTGTGAAAATGAAGAGCCAAGAAGATAACGTCTCAGAAGAATTTTGTTTGTGTTTTGGTTCTGTTTGGATATTTCCCTGCTATTTCCAAAGAAATTTCTTTCCAAACATCATTTTTCCGGAGCTGGTGAATGGTGCCGGTTTCTTTGTTCTTTAATATTTTGATTCTTCTCTTCACAATGTCCAAAAAAGTGTTACGCTCGTCGGCAGTGGGCGGGGGTGGGGGTCTGTGGAAAACAATTGCACATATAGGCCCAAAAAGTGTTTTTCCGACCCCGAGGGACCCACCACCCCATTTGTGCAAATTTGTTCCTCCAAATGTTAGGGACCAACCCCCTTTCTCATGTTTTTATAAAAAAAATTCAGAGTTTTTTAGCCGTTCTTCAATAACTGTGTTAACTGCCTTTCAATCCCATTCCACTGTCCTTTTTTGATGCAAAGTGTGTAAAATTAAGACTCAAGCAATAAGATCCTTAATCGGTAAAGCACAGGTCAGAAAAACGAAAAATAAACTGTATTTCCAGGTGTTTCCTGAAATTTCCAGTATCTAACAACAATAATAAAGCATTGTGTACAGTGTATGTCACAAATTGCCCTAGACCGCATGATAGCCTTAATATATCGAGCGTGTTTAGTCTGACAGAGAACACTGGCCAGTGTAAATAGTGGTAAACAAGTCAGGGGTTCTACAATTATTTGTGCATGATCAAAGAACTCTTTTGCCTTATCTACCGGGGTGGGTGAGGAGGGGAATTGTTTTGGTTAGGTATACATATAGATATATGGTTATTATACCCCGATATTAGTCGGCGGGTATATAGTTGACGTCTCGAGCCGTCCGTGCGTCCGTCCATACAAACATTTTGCATCATAACTCAAGAGTCGGTTGTCATATTTTGATGCTCTATGACATGTGACGGACCAGAAATGGGGAACGAATATGCATAATATCACGGATTGTGAGTACCAATGCCTACCAGAGTTATCCATGGGCCCTGTTGGTGAAATTCAATCCGTACAAAGCTTTTGCCATATAAGTTGAAGTGTCGGTTGTCGAATTTTGAAGTGGTTTGTTATGGTGATAGACCTGAATGATACGGGAAGGATGTATGCAGATATTACTGCATATCACAGGTTTTGCCTGTCGATGCATACCAGAGCTACCAACTTGGTTCCATCCGTAAACACATTTTGCATTATTATAACTCAACCATTTGTATGTATATTTGTGCAATAGAGTCTGCAGTATAGTCTCAGGCAGATTTTATTCTTGATTTTAGTTTGAACTTTGAAGACATTGAAGAATGTCATTTCTCAAAGCATCTGAATGCATCACATTATTTCAGTTCATCTATTTGTAAGCGATAACAGTATACAATTAGTATTGTAGTTTAGTCTTGTTGAGCAGTATTTAATTATATATGCTTCAAGATGAAGTTCGTAAACTCAAGGAGAATAGCGTCACCTTCAGTTGGGATTGTCCGAACAATAAAAAGTAACGGCCATTCATCATAACCAATTCAGTTTTATTTGGATAAGTGCTGCAAATTAACATTACTTGCAATCATTAAAAAGATGAGAAATAACCAGAAGGAATGAATTTGATTGCATGCCAGAACAAGACAGTATTTCAGACATTAGAAATTTATGAGATACCCTTTTCAATTTCATGTTATGCAACAATCGGGTCAATGATATCTAGTCATCATGAGTATTCACCATGTAGTATTTGTGATACAGTTTTTTTTTATTTTATTACTTTTATTCGGGTAATACAACTGGGTAATACATTTTTTTTTTACTAAATTAAGGTTTTCCACTGAGCAGTGGGACGGGATCCTGTGAAATCCAGAATGTTGATAAATATGAGGCTAAATAGTCACTATAGCTGTCTATATAGCCATATGCCAACAAACACGATACTAACATGCTTACAAATAACATTACATGGTCAGTACTTGTAAATTGTTTGAAAAAAAAACCATTTTGGAAAAAAAATTACAAGCACGATTGTTTCGGCCTCTGGACCACCCACCCACCCCGGCCCTATATACGGATTTTTTTTGTAGACCCCCTCATGTCGTCGGTGGTATATTTTGCCCCACGTCCTTTTCCTCGGTTGCTCATTGTTGAAATGTGTACAAACGGGTACTGCTACACGCAGCATGTTTATGTGACCGGTGGTCAATCTATGATTGACGCCAATCACCTTGATTGGATACTCCTATATGGCGCGGCGATGTCTTCCCATCGATATGTCCACCGATAGCTTCGCATTGAGCGACGCCTCGTAAAACTACCTGGACTATATTATAAACCCAGCCGGTGGATAGCACCCCTGGGGTGCTATTCACCAAGCGAGACTATTTTATAAACCAGGTAGTTTATTTGGTAGCGGCTGAACGCAAAGGTATCTTTGCTTTAGCGCAAACGACACACGCTGTCGATGGTGTGATTGATCCAATCTATCAGATTTGTCACTTGTCAATTGACGCCGTCTCACGACTAATTCATGAACACTCACCGGCCACAATCGGCATGTATAGCGGTATAATTATTTGGTATAATTGTGTGGAGACTCATGCTGGCGTTTATACATCTGCAGAATGAGTTTCAATGATATTAATGAGGTTTTTTAATTAGCACAGTTTGAAAATGAAGAGCCGAGAAGATAACGTCTCAGAAGAATTTTGTTTGTGTTTTAGTTCTGTTTGGATATTTCCTTGCCATTTCCAAAGAAATTTCTTTCCATGCATCATTTTTCCGGCGCTGGTGAATGGTGCCAGTTTCTTTGTTCTTTAATATTTTGATTCTTCTCTCCACAATGCCCAAAAACGTTTTACGCTCGTCGGCAGTGGGGGGAGGGGTCTGGAAAACAATTGCACATATAGGGCCCAAAAAGTTTTTTTCAGACACCGAGGGACCCACCACCCCATTTGTGCAAATTGTTTCCTTCAAATGTAAGGGACCCACCACCTTTCTCATGTTTTTATCCAAATTTCAAGAGTTTTTTTTAGCCGTTCTTCAATAACTGTGTTAACTGCCTTTCAATCCCATTCCACTGTCCTTTGTTGGTGCAAACTGTGTACAATTAAGACTCAAGCAATAAGATCCTTAATCGGTAAAGCACAGGTCAGAAAAATGAAAAATAAACTGTATTTCCAGGTGTTTCCTGGTGTTTCCAGTATCTAACAACAATAATAAAGCATTGTGTAGGTACACTGTATGTCATAAATTGCCCTAGACCGCATGATAGCCTTAATATATCGAGCGTGTTTAGTCTGACAGAGAACACTGGCCAGTGTAAATAGTGGTAAACAGGTCAGGGGTTCTACAATTATTTGTGCATGATCAAAGAACTCTTTAGTCTTATCCACCGGGGTGGGTGAGGAGGGGAATTGTTTTGGTTAGGTATATACACAGATATATGGTTTATTATACCCCCGATATTAGTCGGCGGGTATATTGTTGACGCCTCGAGCCGTCCATGCGACGGTCGATACAAACATTTTGCGTTATAACTCAAGAGTAGGTTGTCGTATTTTGATGCTCTATACATGTGACGGACCAGAAATGGGGAACGAATATGCATAATATCACGGATTGTGAGCACCAATGCCTACCAGAGTTATCCATGGGCCCTGTTTATGAAATTCAGTCCGTACAAAGTTTTTGCAATATAAGTTGAAGTGTCGGTTGTCGAATTTTGAAGTGGTTTGGTATGGTGATAGACCTGAATGGTAGGGGAAGGATGTATGCAGATATTACTGCATATCACAGGTTTCGCCTGTCGATGCCAGTGTTCACGCTGGCCCAGAAATTGCTTTAGCCATTATTTTAGCCAAATGCCAATTATTTTTAGCCACTTTGAATTTACTTTAGCCACTTGTTTGAGAAAATGTTTTGAGATAAATTGAACGTATATTACATTTTATTGACAAAAGAACACAATAACAATGTAATATGAGCAATGACATCCTGCCAAGCGATTCCACATACAATGAAAGTTTTTAGACCATCGCAAATAAAAACAAATTGCGGTGTATTAACATATAGCGATAATATGCAATACGATATCTGAACGCAACCTGAAGTTTTATTTATTCACGATTTTGTGCATTGTTTTATCTATGCCTATGCGTATCTGGTGCATATTTGTTCAATTCGCGGGGTAATAGTAAGTATACCCTGGTGACTACGCAATTAGGATAATTTTATTAATCGCGGCTAGTTGGCCAAATGTCACTGTAAATATGTTACATGACTCTATATTTTGTGCATAATAGTACGATTGAGTTATCAATAAAGCATCTATATCTATCTACAGATCGATCGGTTTTGTAAAAAGTTGGAATTAATTAATAGGGATCAAACTGCAAATGCAAGAAATTCATTTTGGAAACTTGACTCGCAACAAAACCATCCGTCACTTAAAGTGATTAAGTATCTTTCCCTTATCCCCACTCAAAAGTTGCGTTTATTACAACACATTGCGTCTGCCATTGACACTGCATGAAATCAACACCAATGTACACCTATTACTAATTGCTCCAAGCACATCGGATCGCGTAACATACACGAGGTGGCGACGCTTTTGTTGTACGGATGTCAGCTACGCGTGATGTTATTAGACCGATGACTGTGTTTATAATCGCCACCATGTCCAGATGGACATATTTGAGAGGAAATTAATTTAGCCATTTATTTTCGCCATTTGGTCATTTTTTTTCGCCATTTACAATTTATTTTCGCCAATGGCTAAAATGGCTACCGACAGCGTGAACACTGGTCGATGCATACCAGAGCTACCAACCTGGTTCCATCCGTAAACACATTTTGCATTATTATAACTCAACCATTTGTATGTATATTTGTGCACTAGAGTCTGCAGTATAGTCTCAGTCAGATTTTATTCGTGATTTTAGTTTGAACTTTGAAGACATTGAAGAATGTCATTTCTCAAAGCATCTGACTGCATCACATTATTTCAGTTCATCTATTTGTAAGCGATAACAGTATACAATTAGTATTTTAGTTTAGTCTTGTTGAGCAGTATTTAAGCTTCAAGATGAAGTTCGTAAATTCAAGCAGAATATAGCGTCGCCTTCAGTTGGGATTGTCTGAACAATAAACAGTAACGGTCATTCATCATAACCAATTCAGTTTTATTTGGATAAGTGTTGCAAATTAACATTACTTGCAATTATTAAAGATGAGAAATAACCAGAAGGAATGAATTTGATTGCATGCCAGAACAAGACAGTATTTCAGACATTAGAAATTTATGAGATACCCTTTTCAATTTCATATTATGCAACAATCGCGTTAATGATATATAGTCATTATTGAGTATTCACCATGTAGTATTTGTGATACATTTTTTTTTTTTTTTATTACTTTTATTCGGGTAATACAACTGGGTAATATATTAATTTATTTTTTTTACTAAATTACGGTTTTCCACTGTGAAGTGGGACGGGATCCTGTGAAATCCAGAAGATTGCTAAATCTGAGGCTATATAGTCACTATAGCTGTCTATATAGCCATATGCCAACAAACATGATACTAACATGCTTACAAACAACATTACATGGTCAGTACTTGTAAATTTGGAATTTTTTTTACAAGCACGATTGTTTCGGCCTCTGGACCACTCACCCACCCCGGTCCTATATACGGATTGTTTTTGTAGACCCCCCATGTCGTCGGTGGTATATTTTGCCCCACGTAATTTTCCTCGGTTGCTCATTGTTGAAATGAACCAAACGTGTACTGCTACACGCAGCATGTTTATGTGACCGATGGTCAATCTATGATTGACGCCAATCACCTTGATTGGATAATCCTATACAGCGCGGCGATGTCTTCCCATCGATATGTCCACCGATAGCTTCGCATTGAGCGTCGCCTCGTAAAACTACCTGGACTATATTATAAACCCAGCCGGTGAATATCACCCTAGTTGACCTTGTTCTGGATGTCAAAAAAGGACAAAAGAACCCGCAGAAACGTATGGACACTAAATTGGATGGACTAGAAACGAGTTTGACAGAAAGTATCAACCGAAAAATCAAAGAAGTGAAAGATGACCTAGTTCTAAAAATGGATGCAGAGGTATCGCGCGTGAGTGACCTAGTTACACGTGTGGTACAGTTGGAAACAACAATAAATGACACAATAGAAGCTAAAACAACAACGAAGGAGGACACTGATGATTTAGTTACAAGAATAGAGAGATTAGAAATAAAAACACAAGAAAAGTTTACACACAGTAGTGCTTCTGACAATCCTAATAATAATGAGGATACAACAGTGATAGCCACCTACATCAAAGAAGTAAACAATGCAGATCTAGTAATAGTAGGACATAATTTCAAAACTGGGTGTCGAGGTAGATGGGAAAGTCACAGTTATTCACGCAGAGCGATTGAAAAGGAGATTTGCTGACAAGCCTGCACGTGTTAAAATTCAGTTCGAAAATGTCCAGCAGAAAATATTGGTGCTTAGACACAAAATGGAACTTAAAAACACTGAAAAGTACAAGAATACTTATCTGAGAGGTGGCAAGACACATGTTGAACGCCTCATTGAGCTCAATGCTAGAACTATTCTAGGACAGATTCAAAATGGGACAGATTTCCGGATCACAAGAAGTGGCAGAATTGTTAGATCAGCCAGCTCAACTGGATTTCCATCCAGATAGGACGAGGACTCTGTGTGTACTAAAACACACAATAGTAATAAAGACCGTATGTGTTCCAACACAATTTACAGTGAGAACTCTATGCGTTATAAAACATGTACTAACACCTTTGATTATATTGATATTGGTCATATAAATCTCAATGGGTGGGGTAGAGAAAGTAGAATTTTGAAATCTACTCTTATCAAACATTCCAAATGCAATATAGTCAGTGTCTGTGAGTCACATTTGAGTGGCTCAGAAGAAATTTCTATTGAAGGGTACCAATGGATAGGTTTGAATAGACAATTAAAGCATAAATTGGCACCCAAAGGTTCAGGTGGAGTTGGCCTTTTAGTGGATAAGAGGGTTTTAGACTTATATGATTATGAAATAATATCACAATCACACGATGGAATTCTGGGAGTTCAATTTCAATTGAAGGGAGATGACAATTGTAACAAATTCATAATTTTTTCATGTTATCTACCACCGGAAAATTCACCGTGGGGTAGAGACCCTGATGAATTATTCTCTTCATTACTCACTGAGATTTATATTCACTGTAATAATTACCCCACCATTATCTGTGGTGACTTTAACGGTAGAATAGGGGGACTACAAGATTTCAACGAAGAATTCGATGATATACCCAAGAGGGAAAATATTGATACAGTTATCAACCAAACATGGTAGGTCCTTTATAGACTTTCTAAATGAAGCTAAATATTGTTGCCTGAATGGTAGGGGCCAGAGCTTGAAGATAATTTCACTTCAATCAGCCACAGAGGTAAATCTGTGGTTGATTATATATGTGTTTGTCATAACATGATAAACACTTGCAACCAATTTGAAGTTCTTACTCAATCATCACTTATTGAAAACAACAACTTGCTACACCTTATCGGTGAACGGAGTAAACCGCCTGATCATTGTTTTTTGTATTTTATATATTCTCCTGAGAATGAACCAACATATATCCACTGTCATGAAGTAAATTCCATTAATATTGAACAAACATCAACTGTGACAAAACTAAAAAATGAGTTGCCTAAAACCTATTTAGCAGATGGTCAACTTTCAGAATTGTTGCTCGAAATATCAAGATGCATCGAATCCACTGAGGAATCACTAACTCAAATAGACATAATTTACTCAAAATTAGTTAAATCACTAAAACTTGAGCTTGAAAAGGTACTACCCAAAAAGCCAAGAGGAGGAAGCACAAAAGTTAATAAGAAATTTAAATACATGAAACCTTTCTGGAACCAAGAATTAACAAATTTGGGGACAGAAATGCATAACAATGAAAAACACATGTTAAACCTACATAAAAGTAGAAAACAAGGGAAAGAGGGTCAAAATGCACACAAATCTTTTAACATTTCCTGGAAAATTTTCAATAGAAAATTACGATTTTATGAACGCAAATTTCGCAAAACACTTATGATAGACACAGAAGCTTTGACAGGTGATCCAAAAATATTTTGGGAAAAAATAAAGAAACTTGGCCCAGACAAGGAAACCCGGATACCAGATCAAGTTTGTAACCCTGATGGTTCGGTGCATCGTGATTAGGCAACAATTCTGAAAACATGGAAAAATACATTTGATGAATTATATAACCCATGTAACAACATGAACACAATTGACAAAGAACTAACTGACATAATAACAAAGAACAGGTTCATTGAAGACAAATTCCTAGATCCACTATATGAATCTAATTCATTGTTAAACGCTCCTATAAGCATTGACGAAGTTGAGAAGGTAGTAAATAAAGCAAAAAACTCCAAATCCAGCGGCTGTGATGGTATCCCATACGAATCACATGACTCAAGTACCAACCTGTAATCAAAGTTATACATGAACTATTCCAAATTATTTTTGACACAGGAATTATCCCTACTTTATGGAAGAAAGCCATTATCCACCCAATCCTCAAAAATGCAACACTTGACACCAGGGTACCCAACAATTATCGGGGTATCTCACTACTTAATACATGTAGCAAATTATTTACTTCAATCCTAAATAGTAGACTTATGCAACATGCTGAATTGAATGAACAAATAGTTGATGAACAGTGTGGTTTCAGACCTGGAAGATCTTGCATTGACAATATCCATACAATATCCACAATTATTAAAGCTAACAGAGAAACTTTTGTAACATTTGTAGACTTCCAAAAATCTTTTGACACAGTGAATCGTGAAATGTTATACAGCAAATTGCTCAGAATGGGGTTTGACGGCCAATTTTATAATGCACTAAAAAACATTTACCAGTCAACATTCTCCTGTATTAACATAAATAGTATACTCTCAGAAGACTTCCAATGTACCGTTGGTGTCAAACAAGGTGACAGTATGTCTAGTACCCTATTCTCACTGTTCATCAACGATTTAGCAATGGAGATAAAACAATCAGCGATAGGAGTACCCATCGGGGAATATGAACCATGTGGCATTCTTCTATATGCAGATGATATAGCCCTATTATCCAACAATGAAAATGATATGCAACAACTACTCCAAATATTGGATAAATGGACTACCAAATGGAGAATGGCTCTTAATAAAAACAAAACCAAAATAGTGCACTTCAGAGAGAAAACCCTTCCCAAGACACAGTATGACTTTAAACTGAAGAATAGCCCATTGGAAATTATAGACAGATATAAATATCTTGGGATAATACTTCATGAAGACAAATCCTTTACCCATACATCAGATATATTGGCTACCGCTGGGGGTAGAGCACTGGGGTCAATAATTTAAAGGATACACCCTTATAAGGACTTTGGATTCAAAACTTTTGATAAATTGGTATCTACATGTGTCAACCCTGTTTTGGACTATGGATCTGGGATTTGGGGTTTTGGAAAACATACTAGCATTGACCTTGTGCAGAACCGTAGCCTCCGATATTTTCTTGGGGTACACAGATGTACCCCTTTATTAGCTATAACAGGTGATATGGGGATCAGACCTTCCAGACAACGGAGATGGATAAATATGCTAAGGCATTGGAATAATCTAGTCACAACCGTCTAACATATAGAGTATTTGAATGGGATTACAGTTGTGGACATGCTGGATGGAGTTAGAGTTAAAGGAAAATTTTCAAATACTTGATAAAACTGACATTTTTGACAATCGATTGGTCTGTGATCTAGATGAAGCAAACAAACTTATTGACACATACTTTAATGACAAATGGGAAGAAAGTCTGAAACATGTACCAAAGCTAAGGACATATATTTTGTTTAAATTTGAATTTAAAACTGAGGAATATGTCTCAATGAATCTTGCCCGTTCAAACAGATCATTATTGGCACAATTCAGATGTGGGGTACTCCCTTTGAGAATTGAAACGGGTAGATTTAAAGGAGAAAAACCTCATGAACGGTTATGCACATTCTGCCCCGATACAAAAGATATTGAAGATGAGAAACATTTCCTCCTAAAATGCATCCTTTAGTACAGTATTAGACAGGAACTTTTCGCAAAAATTAAGAAGGAACACCTAATCTGATAATGATGCAATTTAAATAATAATGAATAAATATCCAAGAGAATGTGCCACCTTTATAAATAAAGCATACAGCAGAAGAAATGATAAATTTTATGTTAGACAGCGCTAAATATGGCAAAATAATAAGAGAATGTGCACAACAACTGCCACCCCATCTCCTACCCAAATTAATATGAACAGGTTGGCGGGCACAACATTGTATATATGTATGAAAGAGAGAGAGAGAGTGTGTGAATGGAATGATCACGTGAGAATGAGAAACATATTGGGATATTACAGTGACTTATAGGCGCAGGAGGCCGGTGCGTTTATGTCAACATTCTTTTTTTGTTCCACACTTATGTAATTTATGCACATGTCACTTTAAATAAATGACCAAACAACATAAGCTGATTAGTTAAAACTATCAAATCAAACTATGTACACATTTGAGATAATGGACAACATAGTGTTGTAATCTCCAAGGGATGATTTGTTGGGGAAAGAGGGACACTAACATGGCCAAAGTATATGACAGCACCTGTTAAATTCACCTGTTGTCGATTAATACAGGCTGATTAGGGTGCCTCTTCCTGATAGCTTTCGGATTTGTGATGGTTAGATTTGGTACATTATACAGCATTTATTGGTATATTTTGTGAATAAATGGTATTGATGGCATTTATACGTGGACTTACATACACAAACATTATCACAGACCAATGGAATATTAGGGAACTGTGATATGAAACATAATTTCTCAATATACTGAAACATGTTTGTTCTATACGCGTAATGTGCCAATTATGAAGATTATTAATTGTTATTATAACATTTAAAAAAAAATTTAAATGTCTTTATTAATTCCTTAGATATATAAGTCACGTTTTTACATAGCCCATACACACCCACGTGGCAGGGATAAGGGCGTTCTTTTTGTCTGAAATAAAAGGATTATTATATATTGTACAGATGTTGTTCCATAACGCCCTTCTTGGTAATAGGGTGGTCTGCTCTACGTCATTTGAAAATTGAAAATTATTACAAGTTACAACACACAGAGGCTCCATACACACGGCAAACAGTCCCTATATTATTCTAGGACATATAAACACTATATAGCAATATTTGCCGTATGTATTGGAACCTATGTCTATGGAATTTCCCCCACTTTCTGTATAGGCGTGGTATTTTCAAATTCTAAATTAGTGACTAAGGAGTTGATAAAGAAAAAAACAAATATCAGATTCTTTGGTGTATCGGAAAGGGTGGTGGGCTGCTACGTACGTATAGATAGATAGTTTAGTCAAAGAGGTTGAAGGCGGTCGATGACAAAACCATCTCCATAATTATATGATCAATACGCTCACGTTCATAAGTCCAGTATAGGATCCAATATTGCCAAATCTATTAGAATATGTATCATTATCCAGAAAAAAAACAATCAGTTATCCAGAAAAAAAACAATCAATTATGACATGGAACACTTTTTGATACCAGTATGGTGCATCTTCGAAAAAGTACAAAAAACTGACTACAACGGATGAAAACATACAAGTCCTCTAATTTTTATCGAAATAGGGAAATTGTATGGTACACCATCGATATATTGATAGATCGTGTGTCTATTGTGAAGATATATATTATAATAACATTAAATATTTATTATGTGTTACATATCCAGCTTGACAAGAACAGTGAATATCCGAAATTATCGAACAATTTATCTCAAAATCGACGCCATGTGCAGGTTCACTTTTCATCATGCTTCGGTGGTAATTTGCCCCAATAAAGAGCTTGTCGTCGCAAATAAACATTGAAACTGAATGTATTTAGCCTTCACTAAAGTACTTGTATTCTTGTTGTCGCGATTTCAATGAAGTACAAGTCGAATTGAAGAAAAATCCAGCGAATTCTGGTGGTAAGTCCACCAAATTTGAAACACGTCGTTCCTTGTTGTTAGACATATCGGCGTGTGATCTCTAACCTGCTATAATTCAGTCTGGAAATTTATGGCAGGCGTGGTTATCGCCGCTGGGCAGTAGCGTGAATTCCTCTTTGGCCATTCAATTCGGGAAGCTATAATAATTTCCAACGGCGCCCCAATGACCGGCTATCTTAACGTGTAAACCTTTAACGAACGCCAGCTGCGTGAATGTAAAACTCCCTGTGTGTGTACCTTCTGATAACTTTAAACAAATATTTTCCACGACTCTAACTTTAAATTATTAACTGCATTCCATATAAAACTCGAAATCACATCTCCATACTAACAATTTTTTTTTTGCCAATGCTGTTTAAAATCTGAAAATTAGAATAGAATACAAGAAAATTGGAATAGCATACAGGGTTAAAGTCTCAAGATTACGATACATTCGCAAATAATCAGTTGGCGATTATTGCAATACAATAGGGGAACACCGTAACTATCACAAGTATAACGTACTCTGATAACAACCTCTCGGCAATTTCATGCTCAAGAAATTTTAAACATATCATCTTCGGCTTGTTTTATTTTATGTTTATGAAAAGGAATAATAAATGGGGTGATAAGTATATATATAACGACTAATAGATTCAAATTAGCCATTTCCCCGTGAAACATAGGACAGGCAAGCCAGGTAAAATAATTGGTGATATCTGAGTACGAACGTCGGAGTGTTCCCCTATCGTATTGCGATAATCGCCAACCCAAATTATCCGAAAGAAAATTAAATTACTTCCAGGTTATGGTCGGTTTAATACCGCGCAGCGATTGCAGCTTGATAGAAATTTGTAAAAACCTCTCGCGCGCAAATCGGGTCATAATTCCAACTTCGTATTTACATTCTATGTTCAATCCAAATGAGTATTTCAATTTCACCTTTTTAATTTTAACATTTTAATTCTGACTTTTAATTCTAACTTTTTAACTTTTAGCAGATTTGTGTTACAGCTTCATACTTAGAATTCCAATGTATTTGATACCTAAACCTAACAAATAAAAACTAGAAAAAAAGTTAGAATTAAAATATTATATTAAAGTTAAACTTTTAATTTAGAATTAAAATTTTAAACTAAAATTAAAATATTAAAATTAGAATATTAAATTAGAGTTGAAATATTAAGTTAGAATTAAAATATTAAGTTAGAGTTAAATTCATAAGTTATATTTAAAATATTAAAATATTAAATTATAGTTGATATAATACTCGCCCCAGCCTATATATTGGCCCGTAGGATTTTCTTGCTCTAGAGCAGACTCTATATAAGTTATGTACCTTGGGTCAAGGGCTTCCAAAAACAATTTGGGTAGACTTTGTCAAATGGTTCTCCCGTATCCATGGCAACCGTTTTCAAAATAGCTGCCAAGATGTAATATTTTCACACCAGAAAGTCAATAAAGTGTTCATCATGTCATATATGTGGAAGAATAACAAACTAAACTAGAGGTCAGATTCCATGGAATCAGATATACTTCCATGGTATCCCATTCCATGTGTATGTTATGCGTATAGGTGTGTTCCTCTCCATTCGAATTCATATTTGTGCTGTGTGATCTGATGGTGGACTTGCATTGACATTTATAAATAAGATATATATTCCAAAGGTTTATGTCATTTAGTTCGACCCACCGTGGATGATTAATGACATTCTATTGCATCATGGTCGTGACCAACTGAGCCAGCATTCACCCCAGCCAAACAATTCATTTTTATTCGGTAGGGATACATTTTAGAGCTATTATAACCCCTCTCCAGGACGCTCATATCATATTCAACGGTCATTTGGCGTGTCTGATTATATCGTAATCGACATGTAGATAAAAACGGCGTAAAGCATATTAATGTACCATAACTCTGTTATTTCGCGTTTATTGGATAGTTCTTTCAGTTTCGGATTCTTAGTTTTTATTGGCGGAGGAAAGACCGCTTTGTTAATTAATTAATTAGTATTCAATGCGTTATCGCTACACAATAGTCATTAACGTCTTTGTAATAGAGTTAACTGTAATCGAGAGATAACTATATCAAAATCGATAATGCTAGCTGAGTGGTTACCCGTCCGCTCTAAAACTAATGTTGTCCTTATATACTACCAAATACATGCAGTGCTCACAATATAAAACACTTGTGCCACGATTTTCCATTTTTTTTCCCGTTTACGAGTTTCGGCGTAATTAGCCAAAAGCCTCGACCCTCCCCGGGGGGTACGCCACCTCTCCGTTGGACATGTTACTTTTATAGTAGAGCGGACATACCTATAGTATATCGGTGAACATATTAATGCATTTGCCTTGCTCATTGATAAGTCCGTTTGCATTTGCGTCATGAAGAGTGGGCTTGAATTTGAGTAATATATATCACCCGTTAACGTTACACGCTACCAGGGTTAAACCGTCCACTCTGAAACTTTGAAAAGCATACCAATCTTGCGTTTAGATACTACTAATGACATCCACTCGTCGAAAAGTTGTTATCTCAATATCTGATTTTCGGAGTAATTTTCCCCATTTGATTTTCGGTGGATTTGCCAAATCTGAACCCACCCCGACACAAACACCCCGTTGCGCGGGTTGCGTTTATAGTAGAAAGGTCAAATTTTGGAGGCGTACCTACAGTATACCGGCTTACATGCCACTGCATTAAACTCGCTCCTTCATTAGCCCGTTTGGATTTGGGGCTAAAAATATGTTAGTGATATACTACTGAAGTATGCATATTTATGTTATATAGCGTTGTCACGAGTAAACCGTTCCATCTGGAAAATAGAAAATCACACTGTAGATGCGCGTGAACACTACCCATCAGATGTACTTGTCAAAACAAATCTATCTCGATGTTTGAATTTTCCCCCCTTTGCAATTTTCGTGGAATTTTCATAAAGTATCAACCCACCCCGACTCGCATTCTCCGTTGGGCAGATTACTTTTAAAGTATAGCGGTCAAACTGTTGGGACGTACACACAGTATGTCAATGTACCTGCTACGACATTATCTTGCTCTTTAATAAGCCAGTTTGGATTTGGCGGGAAAAATAGGTGCAATATTTCTTTAAAATATTTTTACGCGGTATATTCGGGTCAGCATCACTCGTCCAATTCGGAATATGCAATAATTTTTTTAGAGCTCTGTACTTATAAAACAAAAACAAAAACAAAAAACCTTGGTTTATTCATCCAGGTGTATAGTGTGTCTCTATTTATGGGCGGTAACTCCTCAGGGAAAGCGCGGACACAAGTTTTGATGCCCGTGGGCAGTAGGGCACATCGATGCGTGCATACGGTCCAATTTTCGATGCTCTGCTCCTTATAATTTCCGAGATAATAAAATGACATGTTTTCATATAAAGGGAGATAACTCCGCGGGGTAATCGCGGACAATATTCGTTATGAGCCAAAGGCATAAAACTCATTTACCCCAACATACTTACCAACCTTCAGTTTTCTAATCCTAATACTTTCAGAGATTTGGGCGTTGCAAAAGTGTTGAGTATAATAATAATAATAATAGTGAAAAATAATCGTAAAAGGGCCATAACTCCGCCAAGAAACATTGGACCGACATGCAGATACCTTTATGTTTAGTAGACCTCAGAAACCTACATATTCACTACAGGTTTCGTGTTTCTAGTGCAATTACTTTTTGATTATTTCCAAATAAACGGAAAACGGCACCAGTACAAAAACAATATACTTCCTTGGTTACACCATGGAAGTATAATTATATATAGAAATATCCGTATTGATACGGCGGTTAACATGCCGGTGTTATCTTTTCGTGTAATAGTGTACATTATCATTTTATTTTGGGTAAAATAGGCTTTTTCGTGAATCAAACCAGTGAAAAATGGAATCCAACTGCCAAAGTAACATCTACATCTTGTTTTCGGTGGGAACGTAACTAAACAATAGATGAGGGACATGTTTACATTTTCTAAGCGTATTCTGGAGTATGTCAATGTTCCATGGTTCATTTTTGGTGTAAAAATTGCTTTTTTTGTTGAAAAATGAGAGAATTCTGGAATCCATCACAACATGATATGTATCATTAATTCATGCCATTTGATAAAAAATTCCAGTTTTATTTGTTAATATTTTAAGTGTTAGATCTCAGTAATAAATATATTAAAGCGTTGTTGGAATAAGGCAGATTCTATTGTTACCAGAGTAATTTGTTTTGAATTAATGAAATCAGTGAAAACTGGAATCCTGTACTCTAAATAACACCCCCTTTATCTCTATATAGGTACTATACACATTATTAGTGGGCACTTATTCGAATTGAATCATGTGAAAGAGTAACACGATGAATTATGTGTCAACATTTTCATATTGATTCAGCAGATATCATGGCGGTGTTACCTTTTTGTGAAATGTACGATTTTCTATTTTTGGGGTAAAATGGGATTTTTCGTAAATAAACGATGAAATCTGGATTTAGTCAAATTTCAACGCCGTTTTCTTCATCTTGACTATCGTTATTAATTTATCTGCTTCTAGATATATCAAAATGGCTGTCAGTCCAGGCGCTTTAGGTAACAATTGTGCAAAAGGTGATAAAAGCATGAAACTTGGCATATGTGTTCCCGTGCAATATTGTTCATTTTCATATATGGAGGCATTCGCGGGAGGTCCTTCCTTAGCAACGGTTGCTATGCGACTACCAGAAATCGAAGAAATGCATATATGACTAATATTATGGCAGGTTTTAACAACTAAACTATGCCATGAATCATTTTATGATGAAAATAATTATATTTGTTGTTGTTTATGTGGATATGATAGGAAATGTACTGTATTTCTTACTTACAGTGATGGTAATGGTTGCTAGGGACATACCCAAAATCGAAAAATATACCGATGACCGATATTTATGCCAATTTTAACAAATTAAAGTAAACAATGTACGATCTTGTGGTGAAAACAATTATAATAGTTGTTGTTGATGTGGACCTGACTGAAAAATTACCATATTTCTTACTTAGTGTTGGTAACGGTTGCTAGGGCCATCGCTCGAAATTGAGGTAATTCACACATGGCTGAAATTATGGCAGTTTTAACAATCTATAATACACCATGTAACATTGTTATGGTGAAAACTATTATAATATTTGTTGTCTATGTGGAATGACTGGAAAATTACCATATTTCTTAATAACATGTGTGGTAACGGTTGCTATGGACATACCCGAAATTGAAAAATGTACACATGACAGCATATGACTGATATTATGTCATCTTTTTAAAAACTAAGCTGCACAATGTAGCATTTTGTTGACGAAAACAATTATAAAAGTTGTTATTAGCGTGGGCATGACTGGAAAAGTAATATATTTCATTCTTACAGGGGTGGTAACGGTTGCTTGGGGACATATCCACCATTGACAAAATACTGTTGACCAGTATGATTTTCTGGCAAATTAACTATATCTGTTTCATATTGTGCTTATATTGACAAATAATGCATCATTGAATAGTTTGGTGTGGTGTAACTACGCAATATGACCCTATTTCAGGTTGACATTGTGGTTGAAAGTGTTGCTAGGCAACCCCTTCAATTGACAAAAGTACCTTTAAGTTATTCCCATTTAGTTAATTTGAAATATGACATGTACGTGTATGAAGGTTATGACTGTATCTGTATAAATCGACAATGGGATACATTTTAGTGAGCCATTAGACAGACATGTAATAACATTGACCCTGTTCTATTTGGGATCAAGGTAGATATTATCGATCACACCACAGGTTTTGGTAGTTTTATATACCTTTTTCATGAGAATGAGATTACCCTTCTAGTAAATAAATGAACAGGTCTCTAACTAGAAGGCCGGAAGTAGATTAAATATCCAGTGAGGACATTGGAATTTCTTTCGTTGTAATACTATTTACCATATCGACGTTAATCAACCGTCGCGCGTTCATACAAATATAATTAACACTAGCTTTACTTACAGTGTTCGTCTTACTAAAGATTCTTCCAAATAATTGAAAGAAACATAATTTTTTCTAGCGTTTCCGATCGTGCTTCTCTCGGTTAGGTACTCACGTGATACCGGAAGTTTGTTCTGGCTAATTTGACCTTGACATAAATAATGTCAATAAAACTTGTACTCCGAGTCCGAAATCGGTAAAATGTGTAGTTGGGAATTTCACTTTCGTTTATTGTCGTTACTATAGTGCCAATAATGTTGATTTCCTTTGGTTTGTGATAACATATGCCAATTACTTATAAAATGAATTAAAAAATAACTAAAAGTACGTCTTATAATTCAACTTTTATCCACATTTATTTAACCTTTTTAGGTCTTTTGTGGTTTACAAGAGTTATCCATCCTGGCAACGCGCTAACTTACAAGATAACCGTCTGCCCCATTATGCGCTTTTTTTAAACTGTATATATAGTTATTCCTTGTAGAAGTTGCAGTTATATCTAGTAGTTGATATTTGCAATGCAGTATGCAAAAATAATGGGAACTATTAAATCAAACGCGCGCTGAAATAACTCTTGGGAAACTTACGAAGGTATCTTGAGAAGTCGGCCCCGCGCGAAGACGGCCCCATACGAAGACGGCCCCGCCTAGGCTCACTTCTATTTTCAGTTACAATGAAAATACAAATAAAAAAGATATATGATCCAGAATGACTGTGATATTTATATGGCTATGATATAGATCCCAAACAAATATGACAATTTGTAATATATCGGCTCGTGGTAAGTTTTGCATCAAAAATATAGTTTTATAAGTAATATTAATACGTTCACAAACGAAGATTTCAAGAGTTCAAGGTCAAGGTAAACAGCTCCATGTAAATTGGATTGTGAGAACTTTCCGAGCTGGGTAATCGAACAGACCGGGTATAGGCTCTGTATAGCTAGTTCCCCAATCGAGTACAACCTAAGTAATGGCGACATCAGTAACAGACGTACGTTTTTAACAAATTTACTTCTTCAAAATACACATTTCAAGGAACGACTGGTGATCAAAGAAGGAAGTAATATATATCTCGATGTTGTGAACTATATATAAAGCGTGTGTAGTACATAAATTGCACAAGTGTGTACAAATAAATAATGTTTTAAAATTTCGTGATTTCTGCTACATAATTACTTTAGTTAATTAGTTAGAGACCTGTTCATTTATTTACTAGAAGGGTCATCTCATTCTCATGAAAAAGGTATATAAAACTACCAAAACCTGTGATCACACAAATAAGCAACAAAGAAATAGATTTATCTCGGAACTAATTTCAACTAAATAATAATTGGTTTCCCTGAACAGGGTCATTCCTTGGACGTGAGAAACTGTGTGTAGTCTAAATAAAAGTCCAACATCTCCATTCCCTCTCGTTTTATCGATTCACGAAATCGAAACAATTTACATATCTTCGATAAGACGCTTTGTGTGTCGTCTGTCCCGACGGCCTCGTCACGGAAAGGAAGCGGAAGGTTGAACCTGGTCCATTAACGGTACTTCTGAGTCAGACGACTGGTTGTAAACAACGGACTCAACAATCGGTTGGGCATTGTTTATTTGACGTTGGTCCATATTTTCTTGTGTTGCTCCGTCAACTGGCCCTATGGGATATCGCTTTCTCAAGAATGGGCGATTCCTCCTCCAAATACGACCCGAAGGAAGTAGTCTCGATTTTTTCCAATTTCAACTATGGTACCATAAACGTTCCATTTCTTAGAGCGCTTGTCCTGGATGTCAACTTTGGTACCAATCGTGAGGCATGGTAATACATGTGCTGATGAGTTGTATCTGCGTTCAAGTTTCTCCATGGCCTCGTTCGTTCTTCTGTCTGCATTTCTTATCTCTGTCTGCCACTCGGGGGCAAAAGCGCGCTTATGCACCGGCAACGTGTCACGGGTTGGGTGACCAAACACGATTTGCGCCGGTGAACGACCCTCTGTGCGGGGCGTGTTGCGCCATTGAAGAAGCCCCTTTGTCCACTTATCCATGTCAATGTTTTGCCCAGATCCAGAACATGCTTGTAGGAGGTGCTTCATGGCTTTAACACTCGCTTCGGCATGTGAGTTTGACTGGGGATAGTGAGGCGACGAAGTTATATGTCTGATACCCCAATCTGAGAGAAACTGTTGAAACTTATAGCTTGTATACTGAGGCCTGAGGCCATTGTCACTATATAGTATAGTCGGTACAGCGGTGTCGACACATGTTTTCTGGAATGAATCTATCAAGCTTTTAGATGTAACATCTTTGTCGAGTCGAAATACTGATGGCCACCCAGAATTTACGTCAGTGTCACCAAGTATGAAATCCCATTCAAAGAAAACAAATCAGAACAAATATGTTCAAACACGCGGGTAGGAATTTTATGATGAATCATTGGCTCCCTGTATTGAGAAGGCAATTAGGCACAACTAGAGCATGATCGCACAGTTTTTTCTATGTCACTGTCTATCCATGGCCAGTAAACACAACGTATTGCACGTCGTTTTGTCCTCTCAATACCCTGATGGCTGGCATGAAGTTTCTGTAAAGTTTTGTTTCTCATAGCCTTTGGTATAATTACCAGTATATGCAGCCACACACACAATGAACTCATTGTCAATGAACAAGTTATCGCGCATGTGTCAATAAGGACGTATTGCTGTTGGTAATGTTTTTTTTTTCGTTTGGGAAACCGTTTTCAATAATGTGGAACAGCTCTTGGTATTCAACAACAGACCCAGCATATACCCTTTTACAGCTTCCAACTGAAGATCTCCAGTTTGATATTCAGGCCCAAGACTTGATGTTCTGATTGTACTTATGTTGTACTGCAACTCTTGTTCAAGTATTTGGTCGTCGACACTGTGTGAGTTGGTGGGATGACGAGACATCGCATCAGCTGCTTTCAATTTTGTTCCCGGTATCCAAAATACTTAGAATTTGTATCGCATCAATTTTATTCGCAATCACTGAAGACGTGGGTTTTCAATATCGGTTAGAGAGTAACTGTTCATAATTGACAAGAGGACGATGGTCGGTTATTATGTCGAAATGAGAGAAACCTTCAAGGAATATCTGGCATATTTGAACAGCCCATGCAGAAGCTAGCATTTCCAACTCAATCAAAGCATAGCGTGACTCTGCTTCCGATATAAACCTGGAACCGGCCTGTACAACGTGCCATGTGCCAGACGCTGGATTTTGTTGTAACAACACAAAACCAAGGCCGTTAAAACGGCTTGCGTCCACATGTAGTGAGGTTGGTCGACTTGGGTCATAGTAGGAAAGTACCGGTACCGTCGAAAGGACAACACGAGCTTCTTGGAGAACTGTGTTATGATGAAGCACAGGACTCAATTCCAGTTAAATATACCAATTTAACCATTAAAAAAATCCAAATATTCCCCCCTGACCAGAGCCCAAAATGCCATTCAGGTGCGCAAATCATTTTCTCCCATTGCCTCTATATATTCAAAAGTGAAATGTGGAATCATTTTCAGAATGGGTATAGTCTGAGAGATGGCTGACTCAGAAATATGTTTTCATAGGCACGGGTGCTGTATGGTTTTATCATGGGTGCTGTGGGTGTTGGGCTGTTTCCATACCCTTAAAAAAGTTTAACATTTTCCTACTTTCACTGAAATTTACAACAGCGGTAAAGCTTGAGATAGTTGGAAATTTCCAACCCAAGTGCGATGGGGTGCAAAGGAATTTCATAGACTTGGATATTTGGTATGGTTCAAGGTGTGCAGTTGCACATTCAATGTGGACATCTCTGTCAAATCCCATTTTCTAATTTAATTGTCTTTATATTATAGCCCTACTATGCAAATTATGTTCATTCAATATGATTTATTTCCATAAGCACCAACAAAGGCAGTATGCTAATAAAACAATACATCAATATATCTATTATATATTTTGGAAGATCTGTCTGTGTGTGGTGTATCTGTCTGTGTGTGTGTGTGTTCGCGATGAACTCGAAAACGGCCGACCCGATTTCGATGAAACTTCGTATGTGAGGGTACTATCGGTCGGGAAGTGGCATAGGCATATTAATTTTCAGATCCGAGGTAAACTTTTCACGGGCCGAGGTCAAATCTGTTTTTACGCTGTGTTACAGGGGGGGGGGGGGGGGGGGGTCAAAGCCACCAACAAGCAATTTTTCCGCAACTAAAAAAAAAAATTCTGCTTGTTTTTTTAGTGTTTTGGCAATGAGTTGGGCTTCAAAACCACTTTGAATGTAATTCTAACTGGTAAACTGACTGCAGGCAGTTATCGTGTTGTATTTTGTTGCAAATTTTGAAATCCAAGATGGCCGCTGGCAGCCATGTTTTTTTGGCCGAATGACCTCAAAATGACTCATTCCTATTTACATGTCCTTGTTAACATCCATGATAAATAGTATGCACAGAAATTCATATACAGCTGTTTACAGTGAATTCCCCCCCCCCCCCGCAAATCTCTGTTTTAGTGTTAAAAGGGGGGGGTGGGTGTCAAAAAATGGTCGGAAAAAACTGCTGTAAACGGAAAATAATTTGGCGGTGGGGGGTGGGTGGGTACAACAAATTATCGAAAGGGAAAAAATGCCATACGTGCCTGAATTTTTTTTCCGACCCCCCCCCCCCCCCCCTGTGTGTTACGGGACTTTCATTTGAGTTCGGTGCTTACAAATTGATTCGAAACAGCGCGAATAATAAAATGCCAGTCATAATAATGACACTGTGAGAATCTTTCGTGTTTCCTCTTTCCAACGATATATAATGCGTACGTATCCGTTTTAGTTATCTGCCTCAATTATCAAGAAGAAGTGGTACTATCTTCCATCAGGATAAAAACAAAGCGTAACTTCTATGACGTTGTTAGAGGTCATAACGTTAGATCACGTTAACGCTTAACCGGCCGATGCATTTGACTGTTTCAGACGTCTTGGCGATATCTCGGGCACCGATGGTAATTTATCTTTACGTTGAAACTTGATAATTAATGAGCGTGTGTATATGAGGCGCGTTTATATACTTGAGTGGAAATCAAATCGGGTTAAAGGTACTCAACCCGTAAAGAGGGTCCCCATCTCAACAGATTCCAACAACAACAATCCGATCGGAGGGTCCTGTATTACTATTTCTTTGGCTTTGGGGGTAAAAAATATTTGATTCGAGTCGAGGAACCCATCAAACAAAGCTCAGAGTTATTAGATATTGATTTTTGAAATTTGTTATAAACTCGAGATGAGTACTGCTAACTGCCGTAATCTGCTCTGGATGTGTTCTCCAAATCTATTCAAACAGACAAGGATGGATAACTCTAAAATCAAGTGGTAATTTTAATGCAATTTTGACTGAGTTCTGGGCCAGATAGTATTCCCGATAATGAAAAATAATAGATTTCTAAAATCGATATCTAACAAATCTGAGCTTTGATGGGTGACTTCCTCGACTCGAATCAAATATTTTTGACCCCCGAAGCCATTGAAATAGTAATTGAGAGGAGTTTTATCGGGTTGAGTACCTTTAAACTGGCGGATTTTGACGGACGAAATTTGATGCATAGGGTATCTCGGTATCCGCTGGGCCGATTTCCCGGTATCCGCTGGGCCGATTTCCACCATTTTTGGGGTGTTGGTGTTTGACCCCACCTGACCTTGACCTTCAAAATGGTCAATTCAAGGTCAAAGCCCGGACGAAGTCGGGTCACCTTCTAGTCTATTATATATTTTGGAAGATCTGTCTGTGTGTGTGTCTGTGTGTGTTCGCGATGGACTCGAAAACGGCCGAGCCGATTTCGATGCAACTTGGTATGTGGGGGTATTTTCGGCCGGGGACTGGCATAGGCCTATTAATTTTCCTGTGCGACGTGACCTTGACCTTGAAATCGGGTAATTTCAAGGTCAAAAGCCCGAATATCAAGGGATTTCGATGAAACTTGGTATGTGGTGGAACTTTCGGCCGGGGAGTGGCATAGGCCTATTAATTTGCCCGTGCGACGTGACCTTGACATCGGGTCATTTCAAGGTCAAACGCCCGAATATCACGGGATTTCGATGAAACTTGGTATGTGGGGGTACTTTCCTATGGGGAGTCTCATAAGCATATTCATTTGCCCGTGTGACGTGACCTTGAAATCGGGTCAATTCAAGGTCAAATCGCCAATTTTGATGGGATTTCGACGAAATTTTATACATAGGGTTACTTTTGTCCACTGAGTGTTTTGGATGGGTCAAATCGTGACCCCGACCTGACCGTGACTTTCAAAATGATCAATTCAATGTCAAATCGGGTAAAACCGGATGGATTTCGACGGGCACGTTTGTCGGGTACTTTTGTCCGGGCAGTGTTTTGGACTGGTCAAATCGTGACCCCACTTGACCTTCAAAATGGACAATTCAAGGACAAAGCCCGGACGAAGTCGGGTCACCTTCTAGTAATATATATATATATAAAAAGAGTAGGATCTCTCTGGCTGTTAATGACTTTTCTCCCAGACCCCTATGATCGATTCAACCAGATCTGTTGTGGTAACCCGGGGGTACCCCATCGGATGTTGTAATGCCGTTATTTTATCGAAATTTTGATTTAAAAAAAAAAATAAACTTAATTAAAAACAAAAATGTGTTTTGACTTCAACATAAAAAATAATTATAAATTCAATATTTTTTTCAACTTTTAAATAAAAATTTTTTTTAAATCAAAATGATTAAATGAACAAATTGTGCTAAAAGTGCACAAAGAGGCTGCGGTTGAATAAAGGCTCCCAGAGAAAGAGTGTGTCTAAGATCAAAATTTATCACACAGTAGCCCCTAAATCCGATCTCATATTTTTTAGTAAGACACACATGTATAATTCCCATGCGCAGTGACAT
Source organism: Siphonodentalium dalli (assembly GCA_032622095.1). NCBI lineage: Eukaryota > Metazoa > Mollusca > Scaphopoda > Gadilida > Siphonodentaliidae > Siphonodentalium > Siphonodentalium dalli. Next base: position 126,983,980 of record CP136064.1, on the reverse strand, counting down.
AAGAGCTCCGTTCAATGATGTCGATATCAATGCCAGAACTTTATTATAATGTTAATTATAATATAATTATGATATTCAATTTGTGTTGTGTTATTTAGTGTTGACTGTGAGATAAACATTGGTGATAATGGTGGTTGAACAATTTTGTCAGCAAGAAAAGACGCATTCAAAATGGAACTATATTTTTTCTTGAAGGTTTCTTTGGTTGTGGTAAAGAAATAAAAAAAACAAATTTAACCCCAGGCATTTCGAGATCGTTTTCCTTGCTAAAATGCGATTATGTGATAGAATGGATCTCGAATTCATCCAATTTATTTACAAAATTTATGAACCTTGTCCACAAATTTTTTATTTGAGTCGAGTTTTAGCTCGGTTAATAAATTTCATATAAAATTGCGACTCATTAGAGATCCTCTATGTATGCACTTAGTGCATAAATGGGCTGCAGGCCGATCCGACTACTAAATATGGAGCCAGTTTCAGCCACATAATAAAATAACATGAATTTTTATTGTGTAATGGCATGCATAAATATTTATTCAGAACACTTATCAAATAAGTGCCTGACAACATTGCCCAATTTACAATTCAATATGAAAACTGAGAAGACTGGCACTATGAAGACTACAACAGTCAGTACTTGTCAAATTTACTTCAAAATAAATAGTTACAATCATACACTCAGCTTAGAAATTAAAGTGTTCACAGTGACATACATACATATTCTTGATTCAATTAATTTGAAGGCAGAGTATTAAATCTGCAAGGACTTCCCCTTCTTGAATAACCAACCCAATTTGAGCAAACCTGATATGAGATTCATGTGTTGACATTTAATATGTGCACCACATGTGTACATGTGTTGGAAGACATATAAAATGTATAACACTGACATTCCTCAGAAGATTTATTTGAATTAAGTGAATGTTATCAGGAACTAAATTCTACAGGTAGTTCATACTCAAATTTAAATGTTAAAATAGTAGGATAAAACATAACAAGACAGTCAATGACTGTGGGGTCGCTCACCAGACTGCAAAGACTGATAAGACTGGGACGCTGGAGACTACAACAGTCAGAACTTTTCATAATCACTTTAAAAGAAATAGCTCTAAACAGGATATGTGGCTAGAGAGACTTCACATATGTAGATTGGTGAAAATCCACCTTGAAATTACCAACTGTACACTACTGATCACCCGCTCCTCCAGCTCAACAAGTCCCCTTTGACCGGGCTACAGACTCCCAAGTCGTAGGTTGGAATTTCAAAACTGACACCTCAAACTTTCTCAATTGTTGGAAATTTCCAATCTCACCAGTGCCTTTTTCCAAAACCATTTAGACATGTTTGAAGCCCAATTATCCATGGACCCAAGACACAATACATGTATGTCAGATTAATCAGCCAGGTGGTTCCAAGGTAGATGTTTTTTATGAATTTGGTATTTCAATGATTTTATTAGACACAAAAGTGTTAACTCCCCATAGCCTGTCATTCCTTAACAGGTTGACCTCATGTTAACAAATCTGAATCTCAGTCACTAAAGGATCCTCCATACTATATGTAAGATAAATTTAATACTGTTACGTCCCTGGTCCCACCCTATTTAACCTGGTGACCCCATCTAAATAAATTTGAATCCCAGACACCAAAGAACCCTTCATACATATGATAAATATAAGTAAAATAGACCTGATGGTCCTTGTGAAGGAAGCATATTAAGAGTGAAACTGTCCTTCGTTTGGCCCCTATTTGACCAAGTGACCCCATTAAAAAAAAAATCTGAATTGCAGTCAAGGAAGAACATTCCATGCTAATTAAGCCAACTAGTTCTTGCAAACATATTTTAAGAATTACTATGTAGTGAAATAGTTAAGTCTCTGGCTCTGCCCTTATTTGACTTTGTGATCCCATTTTCACAAATCTGTCACCCAAGGTAATTTCATACCAAATATAAGCAAAATAGGCCGTTCGATTCTTGCATAGAAGACACATCATGAATTACTATGTAGAGAAAGAGTAATGTGGCTGGCCTTGCACCCACTTGACCTGGTGACCCTGATTGAACAAATCTGAACCACAATCACCAAAGGAGCAAGCCTGCAAATAGTGTGCCTATTCCTACATTGTATCTGCATGGCCTCAAGCAACACAATGTATTATACAATCAAGCCTTGAAATAGTGTGATAGTGTGTCTGTCATCTACGGAATGAGGTCCCCCCAGAGGGTGACTTTAGTGACGCTATGCTGCACAGTGGGCTAGCATCACTTAATTCACCCTTTGGGGACCTCATTCTGCTAAGCCCTCAACTGCCATGGCAGACCTAAGATAAGATTGAAGTTCCCCAGTTGAAGTTTATGTTCATCCATTGGACATCTTAATTATGAATTTTATCTTCTGCAATCTACAGAGGGTGAATTTGGTGATGATAGCCTGCTGTGTGGGATAGCATCACTAAATTCACCATCTGGGGACCTCATTCTGCAAATGACAGACATCCTATTTGCCCTGTTGAACAATACATGATAGATTGTGCCTCTTATTAATGATTCTCTGACATGCAAATGTCAGACACACTAAATTCAGGCAGTTTGTTTAAATTGCTAGCAGTATGTTTATACAAGCTGTCAGCGACATTTTTTTCTAATCTAGATTAATGACCTGTGTTTCTCTCTGTCTATCCACAAAGAGATATCTGCAACTTTAATAGAACAGGTATTAATGTTGGAAGCTGGAAATGATATCCGTTGGAAGGGATGTTGGTTGGTGTAGGCCACTGCTGGGTGGGGGTAGGTCTGAGCCATGTGGGAGGGGGATGGGTAATGGAATATTTCTGTAATTTCAGAAGATTAAAGATTCAAGTTTCATAACTCTGCAGATGTTATAATGGTGTCACTTTTTTTCAAATTTTATAACATGCTTATTTTTTGTTTGTTAAACTGAGTAAGGTGAAAATTCCAAAAATTCTAAATTTAACATTTTTGTTTTTTTAGTTATGTCACTGGCTCCACCCACATTCGACCCAGTGACCTCATCTGAACAAATCTGAATAACAGTCCCCCAAAGACCCTTTGTACCAAATATGAACCCATTCGGCACAATGAAATTTGAGAAGAAGTTGTTGTAAGAATAACATGAGTGAATTATAGATCACCACAAAGTCTTGGGTCATTAAAGAAGCATGTTTATATTGTGGACACTCTTTGATTCAGAAATTCAATCCAGTCCAGTAAATTAACTGTTGCAAATAACTTATGAAGCGGACCATTACGAGTATAAAAATGAGATATCCTATAGAGTATAGTGCTTGTGTAGAGAGTTAGGAAATCAAATAGATGTACAACACAATTTCAAAGATCCATCATGTTGCCTTCATGTATGTGCCTTCACATTAATCTCTATTTAAATAATTACTGTTGAACAAATAAATAAAAACAAAAACAAATGATTAAACTTTACTGTTTTTGATACCAAACATTTTCACTCAGGAAAATAAACATTTGTCTACTTTCCTCAATGAGATAATTGTTTTTGCGCACTCAAATCACGAGATATCCTCTTAAATTCTTAATATACATGTGGTTGATGTCAGCGTCAATAAATGTGTTACCAATTGTTGTGCTCTTCGACAACTCTAGTCCACAGCATTAGATTCCTTGTGTCAAAGAAATGCCTATATATATAAGTGGTATATTTCTGCACCAACCCAAAAAATGTTTCTGTATCTATTACATTGAGAAGAAAAAATCACTGACTTCATGTTTATATGTGAAAAGATACAAGATCTAATATATATTTTGGGACTTCTGTCTGTTTGTTTGTTAGCTATGGCCGGGAAAACTGCCTGACGGATTTTGACGAAATTTGATACCTAGGGTTACTTTTGTCCGGGGAATATTTTGGATGGGTCAAATCGTGACCCTAACCTGACCTTGACCTTCAAAAATGTCAATTCAAGGTCAAATCGGGACGGATTTAGACGAAATTTGATACCTATAGGTACCTTTGTCCGGGGAGTCTTTTGAATGGGTCAAATCGTGACCCCGACCTGATCTTGACCTTCAAAGTTCAATTCAAGGTCAAATTGGGTAAAACGGAAAATTTTTGATGAATTTGAGACCTAGGGATACTTTTGTTTGAGGAGTGTTTTGGACGGGTCAAATCATGACACCGACCTGACCTTCAAAATGCTCAATTCAAGATCAAATCGCGAATTTTGACGGTATTTTGACAAAATTTGGTACCTACGGTTACTTTTGTCCGAGGAGTGTTTTGGATGGGTCGAATCGTGACCCCGACCTGACCTTGACCTTCAAAATGATCAATTCAAGGTCAAATCGCGCATTTCGCCAGAAAGTAGAGGGGAAACAGCCCGGACGAAGTCGGGTCCACCAGCTAGTATGATATAATTCCCAGTTAGGCAGGATGATGTGTGATGAAGATATCCAGGCAGCCGTGATAAAACAGTAATTTGTTTATTTTTGCAACTTTTCAACTAACAACTCTGAGAAAAAGTTTTTCAACCTGTGATAATAACAAACAAAATCAGCGAGATTCCAGGCATACCATTAAGTACATGTATAAATACTCCCACCCAAGGATGACAAAACTAGGGTTGCTCATCAAAGATGGCTCTAATCCGGGTATTTTTTCCCCTTCAGAATCATAACTCAGAATTAAGGGCCATAACTCAGGTAAAAAAATTGGACAAACCCGGTTTTTGAAATCAACCGAGATATTGATTATAGTTGTGAAAGGTCCATATACCCAATATGAATGGAATCAGTTGAAAGTTTCTTCAAGTTATCACGCAAATGGTCATAAACTTGCTGACAATAAACAAACTAGGGCCGTAAAAATAATCGGACAAACCTGGTTTTCGAACTCAATCATGATATTGCTGTGAAAGATCCATACACTCAATATGAATGGATACAGTTGAAATTTCCGTGCTAACAGTCATAAAATTGCTAAAATAGACAATCTAGGGGCCATAACGCAGGTAAAAAATGTCGGACAAATTTGGTTTTCGAACTCGTTCAGGATATTGTTGTAAAAGATGCATACACCCAATACGAATGGAATCAGTTGAAGTTTGTTCAAGTTATCGTGCATCAGACATAAATTTCCCCAAAATTGCTCAAAAGAGATAAACTAAGGGCTGTAACTCAGGTAAAACAAATTGGACAAGGACAAAACTGGTTGTTTAACTCAATCAAGACACTAGCGAGTTTGCGATTTCAAACTGGTACGGGTACGGGTATGGTCTATGGAGAACTAGGTAGATTTCCTCTCCACATGAACATTAAAATTATAATATTGAACTTCTGGACCAAACTAATAAATGCCTCTGGAAATAAACTAACCTCTCAAATTTATAAACTTTGTTATCAGCTTTCAGAGGACGAAACTTACAAACTACCATGGATAAGGTATATTCAAAACATGCTTGACAAATGTGGAATGTCATATGCATGGTTATGCCAACACCACATAGAAGACGATATAATTATTAAGGCAGTAAAATCCCGCATGCAAGATCAATTTAAGCAAGAATGGGCCTCATCAATGGAGGCCTCTACTAAGGGGTTGACGTATAAGGCAATCAAAGTAAACTTTGGAATCGAAAAATACATACATAATCGGAGCCTTAAAGATGTGCAGATTCTCGCGAGATTCAGAACAGCAAATCATGTACTCGCGGTAGAACGCGGTCGTTGGAACAAAATCCCGTATATTCAACGTACATGTGAAATTTGTACCCGTAACGTAATCGGTGATGAATACCACACGCTTCTTAGTTGTGATGCTTTTGTAGATGAAAAAAAACGATACATACCGCGTGCATATTATAACTTTCCCAATGAAGCTAAATTCCGCATCCTTTTGTCCAATAGTAAGCCCAGTTTCATGAAGAGGCTCTGCATGTTTATCAGTGTTGTCAACCGAAAACTAGCCGTTCTCCTCAGTTTTCAATGACCACAGACTGAACGTCGACAATATAATGTTATGGTATACATATATTATTATATATATATCGATTTGTCACATCCATCATTTATATACATTTGAACACGTGTCATGTCCACACTGTGATCTTGTTGATTATTTGTGTTTTTCTGATATGTAATTCTTTAAACCCATGTACACATGGTGTAAGAATAAACAATTATTTACTGTTACACGTTTTGTAATCGCAAACTGTTTTACGGGTAGAATTCATCACATAGACTGGTAATGTATGGTGAGCCAACTGCAAGAAAACAGATATTATAATATAGATAGATTGTTATTCGCATTCACTTTATTGGCCGATGTTATACTTACCGTTATTGATTGTTGGAAATTTGTATTTATATTAGATGGGCGGGCCTCAGGATAATCAGTTGCTGTCATCAAGGACGCGGCGGCAGTTGGAAGGGGTTGGTGCTTTTCTTTCACTCATCTTGATAACATATTCAACAATTGGATTATATAAGTCATAGACCGATCGAGTGTTGACTATAAATCGGTTGGAATTTTCAGACTTAGAAAATAGATTATGATAGCTCAAATTTATAATTACGTTAATTTTTCCAACCAATAATCGGTATAAAATGTATTGTTTTAGACCCAGGGTCTAATAATGTCGTGCATGTACTTTCAGTCAGATATAAGACCGAATGTGTCCCTTATTTTAGTTAGGGAATATTTAGTCATATTAAGTAATCTTTGGTTTGGAATCCCTCAACAGATCGAAGGGTCGGGACAAGGGAATATTTATCCCAAGAATTGGGATTTTTGTCAGGATCTAAACCCGGAGGTAGGTTTGAAAAATTAAACTAGGAAGCACAAAAGGTGTTAAAATGTAGTCTGTTTATTTTAATGTATTGAATAAAGAGCGTTTGCTTCACTTCTGTGCGAAACACAGAAAACAGCTGAAACTCGTTATGATTATGCTTAGATTTTGCAGAGTGTGTACAGGTATTTCGTGTCTTTAGCGACCTATATTATCCCCGCTACAATATACACAAGTATTGTGGTTCAAATGCGTCATGTCCGTTCAGATGGTAAATATATATTAAAATGAGAAATCAGTCCCCAATTATATACGATAAAGAAACTAAAGGGTTGACACAGGGACTTGACGACAGGGGTGTCTCGCGCCCCATTTTTGGTCAAATGTTCAACTTTTGGAAATGTGATATACCTGACATAACATTTGTCGGAAATTTCACACCAACAATAGGTTGAAATTGTTCTCGTAGTTTGATTTTCCAAAAAATTATTACTGGAGAATTTGTAGCTTTTCGACCAACATTTGCATATTTTCCTAGTATTAGTAAACAAATTGGACTGAAATGGCTATCAGATACTGTCGGAAATTTTCCAACCTTTGGGGGGGGGGGGGGTGTCAGGTCTCAAAATTTACAACAATTGGAAAGCTTGATGCCAGTCTGGATGTTAGGATTTAGCAAATTTCAAGTTCAGATTTCAAAAATTTCTCACACCTGGCCGAAGCATGGTCGATCCGGTGTGTCCCGGTCCCTCCCCAGTGGTCAGTCAAGAAAAAACAAATCTGGGTGAATTTGCATGGCGTTAGACCACTAGATATTAGGATTTTTCAGGCTCAGATCTACACATTTTCTTGTACTGAATGGTCGACCCAGTGGATTAGCCCACCCCCGATTAGTGACAAAAAAGACTACTGATTTATTTAGAATATGCTAACCATCCAGGCGATTGTGAGGGACCAGTTGGGAAAAATCAAAGCCCAACCGGGGGGTGCAAATGGAACACTCTAAATAATGGGGAGGCAATATTGCTCCTCGGAGGGGCAATATTTGCATCTCTTGAGGTGCACTATTTCACCTACTAACCAAAAGGCTAACTTGCTTCTCCATTGGGGTGATAGGAGCCGAGGAACAATTTGTCCCTCATGTGACCCAAGTTCATATCCGTCGAAGCACAATTTGTCACTCAGTGGGAGATATACGTAATCACTCAGGAGGGGCAAAGACGACCCCCCATGGAGAGGTTATAATCTACCCCTTTTGGGGAGATGGTGAAATAGTGCCCCTCCGGGAGGTAGTTTAGGCACCCCCCGAAGGAGGGTTCATATTTTACCTCCCGGAGAGGCAACCTTGCAGTTTTTGGAGAGCCACTCCGGGATGCACTTTAGCCAACCCCCCAAGGAGAGTTCATATTTTACCTCCCAGGAGAGACACCCTTGCAGTTTTTGGAGAGCCACTCTGACACTCTTGGTGTGCAAATTTACGCACCAGTTGCATCAGTTGAGCATTAGGATGTTCCCTCCCCGGGGAGGCAACCTATCACTCAAGAGACGTAACATGAACAATCTCGGGTGATGGCACTCTGACACCCTTGGTGCACAAAGTACCCTCCAAGAGTGACAGAGCACAAAGATGTTACCTCCATGGAGAAGAAAGGATGGTTGAGCCCATTCTAAGCCAAAAAGAACCTTTAAATGTATAGATTGATTTGCACATGTGGATCAAATAACAATGGAGATAACAATTTAATTATTTATTTAAAAAATCCAAAAATAATAAAAACATAGTTCAGAGCATTTATGGTTTCAGCTTGATTTAATTACAACACCATTTTTCTTACCATGAATAATAAGAGAAATGAAGGTCTTTAATGTTCTCAGAAATGTTCACTAGATTTTGCAATAAAATTATTTATGCATCTATGTATGTTCATTCCATGTAACACTGTACTAGTACTAATAGGAGCTTGCACTAATGGGTCTATCATTTATATGAAATTTGTTCCATGCCCTTCTGTTAGAACTATAATAATAATATATTTGTTTGTGTGTTTTAGCTTGTGGACTACACAGCACTCTATAAATAATTCCAAAGAATATAGACATGTCCGAAATAATATAAAGTTTTAACCAATAAAAAACAGATGGAAGCACCCTTCAGACATTTCTGTCTTCAACCCAGTAAACATTGCGGGCATGGTAATATTAGTATCCCTCGTCACAACTGGGCGGAGCCACTCTCCCATATTACTTATTAAGAGCTTCGAGACACCAAGTGCATGGCATCAGAAATAGTATTATTGTCTATTTCATACCATTTCAGTCGAGCAGAATTGCCTCGGCTCATGCACGTGGCTAAGCAAAAAAAAAAAAATTATATAATTTTGACAATATGTAGTCCACTTGAAGCAAAAAACACCTCATGTCTCAGTCCTTCCCAGGAGATAGGAGTGATTGCACTCGCACCTATACGCACTCATAATTTTCAAATGACGGGTGCTAAAATTCACACCCATCCCTCATCTCAAAATACTAATGGAGACTGTAATTGTTGGGTCAATAGTGAACTGTTTGAAAGTTTAATTAGATCCTTTACCAACTCAGTTCAACAATGGCATATTAAAGTGTAACTAGACATAGGTCTATTCCACAATGACTTTTTGTTTTAGAAAAACCCAACTTACAATTATAGTATGGGTGCAATATTACACCCATCTTCTGAATTACGGGAGCAAATAAATGCTCTCGCTGTGTTTTCCTCGTGGGAAGGACTGATGTCTTATATGCAGTCAAAGAAAATGTCAATCACCTAATTAACGAAGTGGGTAGACTTTTGAAAAATGTTATTGTAGCAACAAATTGTCAAACACTTCAAAACATTAATTTTTTCTGTCAAATAACCAGAAACATGTTCAACTTTCCATGGTAAGGACATTTCTCTTGGCAAACTCAGTTCATATCAATACACGCATTTCTCAGAAATTCATACCAGGTTTCTCAGAATTCATGTCTAGACCAATGATAACATAGCCATGTCGTTTGCATGAGACATGTATATTTCACTCAAACCTATTAACCTAGCTTGTATGAGGCTCTTGATTTGGGAGAAAAATAATCCATCATGACTTGGGTCGGGATATGGGCATAGAAAAAAGTCATCTTCAGGGTCAGATATTTGGTCTGGACGCCTTGTGTTCGGCCGCAATATCTGACCCCTCGGGGTGAGATCTTTCCATCACACATGCCAGGTCATGATGGAAAATATTATTCTTACCTCAAGCATGAAATTCCTGCCATATGACATCAAAGCGCACAGTTTTATGAATGTTTTATGAATGTTATCTCCTGTCACTTTCGTTTTGGCGGATAAGAAAATGGGTGCTAACTGTGAAATTATCAATGTGACCAGATATGACAAGAGATTGATTATGCTATTTTAGCTATGTGTCGAGAAACTCTGGGAGTTCCCTGAATATCATCAATCGACTGATTGGCTTCATCACTTTAAGTGTTGTGATTGACTGACACTAACATAAAGATTCTTGGCGGTAATGGAATTTCCAGATATTTTCTTTAGACTCTGTAATGCATAGCTTGTTCAAGAGTGTAATTTCAATTAGAACTGGTGTACATTGTATAATACACAAGCTTTGTACATCTCGATGATAGTGAAATTAATACATGAAATAATAGAAAGAAACTCTTAAAGGTGACATGCAACAGTTTAGAGTGTTCTATGCCCCTACATATTAATATGCCATGATCCTACGACGTGGAAATGCAAAGTTTGTGTAACTTACTCTCTTTTCAGTTAGGTGAGAATCCATCCTATATATAATGATAGTTCAAGGAATACTATTTCACAAGAGTAATATTCGCATTGATGGCACAATAGGCCTGTTATAGCCCAGATAGCCCCAACATTGTCTATTTGATCATATCAGATTTTGAAAACAATTTTGAGACTTCTTTCTCTTAACAAATTCTACCATTTGCTCTGTGTTCAAAGAAGATTATAAGATACACTTTGAAAAAGAAAACATATATGTAGACTTAGACTTAGACTGCGAATGCTTTAACCTCAATCAGTGATGTAAAAAAATATGGGGAGATAAGTCGTGACATTTTTCGCTTTAAAGACAAAATTAATATACAAATATGATCAGGTTTAAACTAACCAAATTAGGGCTCCCAGTTTCAATATTTACCTGGTAAATGTTTTTTTATAACATTATATCAACAGGTCTGGTTTCTGACGAGGAAAACATTGCACTGAAAAAAGGCAATTTCATCCGTTATCACAGATTTTCAACCTTTAATTTCAGCTTCAATTATCCCTGTGATGACAATATCAGCTTATTTAATTAAATGGTACAAAAATTGAAAGATATACATATTTTCTGTATTATTAAATGGTACAAAAATTGAAAGATATACATATTTTCTGTATTATTATAAGTTATTTTGGTGGACTGACAATAACATGGTATGACCCTGATGGCTTGGGGTGGTTATGTTCAACTGAGTTGCGAAGCAACGAGGTCGAACATAGGCAGGAAGCTGTCAATGTCACCATGTTATCATCAATCCACCAAAATAACATAACGGTCCTGGTCATTCACAGAAATTTAAACTTATTCTGAAGAATGATCAGCAGAAAATGTCAGAAATCTCCTATCGCTCTCTCCATAACGTTGTTCAATGTAAATTACATCATGAAAAGGGAGGCCAACACGAGACTATAAAACAGTTGTCTTGGATTGGATGATGATCATCCTTGTCACCATGTTAGAGACTTTCCAGCTAGACATCCACTTTGATACAACTTTGACGGATATATGCTGGTGATCTGGTTAACCTGTTGGTACGATGTTGAACCTTTAATTCTTAGTAAGATCATCAAACTGTGCCATCTCAAGCTCAGAGCCCGGAATCGCAATATTAGGTGTTCGTGTTGAACTTCTTCTCTGTAGTTCCAATGAATTCCAAACACGTTCCTACCTGCAAATAATGGACAAAGGAGATGATATACATTAATAAAAGTGTTAATGATATTGTAGCTCAGCTTGGACACGAGGCATAATTCTTACAGAAGTTAATGGAATGATAAAGGGGAAAGTTGAAAATTTCCAGTATATACATGTACCACCCACGCTTAATTAGATTCATATATCACACACATATCTAGGCCACCCGACCTGTTACAATAGGTTTGGGGGCTGAAGTTTGGGTGCCCCAAATTAATTATAACCAAACAGTAATATTCAGAGTTTGTCATGTTTTGTACATCTATATCTATATTTGGAAAAACAAGCAAAAATACCATTGGAAATCATAATAATCAGTGCCATTGTATTATCACTGGAATAATTTCTCATTATATTGATATCTGTTTGTTTTATAAAGCACAATTTTTTGTGCATTCACATGTCATTTAAAAGGAGGTCAACAAATAACAGTTAACTTCCAAATACTAGAAATAAGGCCAAAACAAAATGAATGCGTGTTTCCCGTAATCCGACCGACCGTCTTCAAAACACCCCGACCCAAGTTCATTTTATTGGTTTTAAATTAAAAAAATCAATCTATAAACCAACCGACCGCACTGATAACAAAACTATGTACGCATGGTTCCATTTTATCTGATTCACCTCGCGAGATAAATGATATCTTTGATATATTTATATATTTTTCGCAAAGCCACATCGCCACTCTTCAAAAAGTCAAATTACGACTGGAAGATCACGAGTTATCGTACCTCTTCGCTGACCGGAAGCACGTGTTTGTGTTGATATGGGAGTGTGTTCATGGGAGTGTGGTGGCTGAGTGGTTAGCGTGTTTGACTATTGGCCAGAGATTTTCGCTTGGACCCCGGATCGATTTACCTCGATCCTCGACAAAACAAAAATCGGGAGTTTTGAGTGTGCCTATATAAAGTACTGTGTATGCTTCGCTGAGGTGTCGTTAAGCGGTAATCCTCTCCCGCACGGTGTCATGTACAGGGATAACACTGGTTTGATCACGCCGTTCTATGAACTTCTATCGGGTGGGGAAGTTAATGGCTGTCCCTGTCCCGTATACAACCATGTGTGCACGTTAAAGAACCATACTGTGGGCAACGATCCACAGATTAATGGCAAAATTCCTGTCTAAATTCCTCCCTTGGGGGTGTAAAGTTGACATTCCAGGTGATGGCTTAATAGAGTTATCTCTCTTCAATCTACATAACTGTGTGTATATATAGTACATTGTAGCATTCGATGTGTGACGCAGTAATGGGACGTTTCAGCAACGTCGGCGGGTTCGCTTACATGTGCCGCAACACAGATCAAAGGCTCATCCAAGTTTGAGGTCCACTGTGCGCAGGTCAAAGGCCGATTTCAGGTCTAGTGTGACTTTACGATATAAAAACATGTTTGTATAATATAGTACATTGTAGGATTCTACCCCATCTGATGGGGGTGCGCGGACAAGTCATCGGCGGAATTTACTCATACCATACCATATGGCGTATTGTTGAGTGTATTTGAGCAAAAAAGCTGTAGCCGGCTGTGACTTATAAGACATGCACAGTAGGAAGCTACAGCGGCCAGGGAAATGAGCATAGTTCTAATGATGTTTTCTATGGAGTGGTACGATCAATTTCTTTGAATTTTTCGGTGATTTTTTAGTGGAATGCTAAATTCCCCATGTTGGCATATAGCCTAAGAACTAACTTATAACTTTGTCGCACTCAAACAAGTCCATAAGGTGTGACTGTCCCAATGGGACTAAGGATACCCCCCTGTGTTTTTAAAATACTAAGATGTTTCACATGTGAGTAAACATTTAGTTAAAATGATAAAATAACAGTTCCCATTGCAGGTGCACAAACCTAACCGTAATCTTAAACCTATTGACCGAAAAATGTCGGAATAAAAGCTCCGACAAAATTATGCAAGTCGAAAAAGGGGAATAACTCCACAACAAAAGTCGGATGGACATCATAATCGCGGGTGCACAGGTTCTCATGGTACTAAATATCAGTGCCAAGATTTAAAAATATTGACCTAAAAATATAGAAATAAAAAGCTCGGACAAAATTATGAGGCATGTTGCAAAAAAAATTCTAAGTCGGAAAATGGGGATAACTCCACCAAAAAATGTCGGACAGACGTCATAATCGCAGGTGCACAGGTTCCCATGGTACTAAATATTTGTGCCAAGTTAAAAAAAACGAGACAGTCAATGACTGTGGGGTCGCTCACCAGACTGCAAAGACTGATAAGACTGGGACTCTGGAGACCACGACAGTCAGAACTGTTCATAATCACTTTAAAAGAAGTAGATATCTAAAGAGTTAAATCTAAAAAAAAAAAATTTGGAGTTATGTCCCTGGCCCCGCCCACATTTGACACAGTAACCTGATTTGAACAAATCTGAACCCCAGTCACCCAAGAATCCTTCATACCAAATATGAACCCATATAGCCTGATGGTATTTGAGAAGTCATTTTAAGAATACTATAGAGGGAAAGAGTTATGGCCCTGGCTTCGCCAAGTGAACTCATTTGAACAAATCTGAATGTGAGTCACCTAGGGAACATCCTCACCAAATATGAACCCATTCCGTCCAATGGAATCAGAGGAGAAGATGTTCAAAGAATTGTTGTCGGACGGATGGACGGACAGACGAGGCGTGATGACTATAGCTCCACCGGAGACGTCGTCTCAGGTGAGCTAAAAAGCACAGGTAGGGTGGCTGGTTGATAATTAAATCTCTTATCTCCGCCCCTATTTGAACAAATGTGAATCCCAATCTATGAGATCCATTCATTTGGTAATTTCAGACAGTGGATTTTAAGAGTTGAACTGAACTTATTTTCCTAAAATGACCCCAAATCTGAACAAATCTAAACCCCAGTCACCGAAGGACCCTCCATACCAAACATAAGCTAAATAGTCCAGATGGTTCTTGAGAAGAAATTGTTTTAAGAATTACTATGGAAGGAAAGAGTTATGGCCCTGACTTCTCACCTATTTGACCTGATGAACTCATTTGAACAAATCTGATTGTGAGTCACCTGGGGGACATCCACACCTAAATATATAAACCCATTTGGTCTTTAATATGTATCTGGAGAAGAAAACAATTGATGGACGGATAGAGACATAATGACAGATGGATGGGAGAACAGTCTGACATAGAGACTGACAAATTCAATCCAATATACTCCCCAAGTATTCTTTGCAAAATCAGGGTACAATGAGTTCAACTGGATGGATACTGGTGGTTAAGAAAATAATATTCGAACAGTCAAGCCTGAACATAGTGTCTGACATTTGCAGAATGAGGTCCCCAAAGGGTGAATGTAATGACGCAATCCTGCAATGCGGGCTAGCATCACCAAATTCACCCTCTGGAGGCCTCATTCTGTTTAGGCCTCAACTGCTATGGGAGACATAGCATCAGATTGAAGTTCTCCAGTTAAAGTTGGTGATGTGCACCCATTGGCACCTCAATTATGCATTTTATATTCACAAATCAGGGGATATAGAAACTAAACAGAAGGAAAAAAGGAAGTAAAAATGTCAATTTAAGGGCCTATATACTTCCCAGAAGATGAGGCCTAAGCAGAATGAGGACCCTGGCTAGTGTATTTGGTGATGTTAGCCTGCTGTGCAGGGTAGCATAACCAAATTCACCCTCTGGGGACCTCATTCTGCAAATGCCAAACACACTAAATTCAGGTTAGAGAACAATAATTTGTTTTGATTTTATTTTAATAACACACACTGGCATGAGTGCTAGCTAAGCATTAGTTCACACCTGTCAGCCTCATAAACATCTCAATTGATGACTGTGTATTTCTATTAACTCTCGCTCTGTCTGTAGCTAATACAATTGACTTAATCTGCTGGTGGGAGAGATCCTGTGAGTTAGGAGATGAGATGGGGTGAAGTGCTGTTGGTTGGGGGCAGGGTGGGGGTCTGGGTCATGTGGGGGAGGGTGATAAAAAAAATTTGTATGTTAAATTGATGAATTTGATCAAGGAGTTCAATCTGAATTTTTTTTTTATTTTCTTTTGGAATTATGTCCCTGGCTCCACCCCTATTTGACACAATGACCCCATTTGAACAAATCTGAACCCCAGTCATTCAATGACCATCCATACCAAATATAAACTAAATCGGCATAATGGTTCTAGACAAAAAGTTGTTATAAGAATTACCAAGGAGGAATATAGTTATGGCCCTGGTTTCGCAACTATTTGACATAGTGACCTCATTTGAACAAATCTGAATGACAGTCACCTAGGGAACATCCACACCAAATATGAACCAATTCGGCATTACGGTTTCAGAGGAGAAGATGTTCAAAGAATTGTTCACGGATGGATGGACGAACGGCGGACGAGGAGTGATGACTATAGCTCCACCGGAGACTTTGTCTCAGGTGAGCTAAAAATCAATGATCAAAATGCAAAAATGTAATTTTGTTGTTTTTAGAGTTATGTCCCTGGCTCTGCCCCTATTTTACCCAGTGAGCCAATTTGAACAAATCTGATTCCCAGTCACCCAAGTTCCCTCAGTACCAAATATAAGCTAAATCGGCCCACTGTTTCTTGATAAGATGTCATTCTAAGAATTACTAAGGAGGAACAGTTATGGCCCTGGTTTCTCAACTAATCAACCTGGTGACATCATTTGAACAAATCTGAACCCCAGTCATTCAAGAACCCTTCATACCAAATATAAGCTAAATCGGACCAATGATTCTAGACAAGAAGTCATTTTAAGAAGTACTATGGAGGGAAAGAGTTATGGCCCTGGCTTCGCAACTAATTGACCCAGTGACCTCATTTGAACATCCACACCAAATATGAACCCATTCCGTCCAATGGAATCAGAGGAGAAGATGTTCAAAGAATTGTTGACGGATGAATGGACGGATGGATGGCCGACGAACGAGGAGTGATGACTATAGCTCCACCGGAGACTTTGTCTCAGGTGAGCTAAAAATTTACCTAAAAATGTAGGAATAAAAGCTTGGACAAAATTATACGTGTTGCAGAAATTTTCTAAGTCGAAAAAGGGGGAATAACTCCACCAAAAAAAGTCTGACAGATGTCATAATCGCAGGTGCACAGGTTCCCATGGTGGTTGATGCCTGTGCCAAGTTTCACGGAAATTGATAAAAAAAACTCCGGACAAATTTGTGTCCACGGACAGACGACGGATGGACGGATGACGAGCTGACTCCAGTATAGCCCCCCCCCTAACTTTGTTGTGGGGGGTATAACTATTAAGAATGCATTTTCTGATACATCAGTTGCAGAATGGAATATACCTGAGGTTAACAGATAGCAGCAGAAAGCCATATCTGGCATTCTAGAAGCAAACTCCAATCCTTCATTCCTTCAGGCAAAGTCAGCCTAAAAATGAAATAAATGTACATGTTGATGTATTGAGTTTACTACCAAATTATTGTTTACTTATTTTTTAACTATTAAGAATGCCTTTTCTGATACATCAGTTGCAGAATGGAATATACCTGAGGTTAAAGGTACTCAATCCGATTCGACAGTCCCCATATCATCAGATTCCAACAACAACATTTTTTGAAATGCCACTTCAGTTATCAGAATCGATTAATTGCCCAAAAATAATGCTATTATAGCCTAACCAGAGTCAAGTATAGTATAAAATTACCCAAAACCTGTTATTTATCAACGTTTTGTTCAACGGATTTTTGCCAGTTGTCAAATAACTGACACAAAAAAGCGACTCGATTTTAGAGTTATCGATCTCCATCCGCTATCTGGTCAGATAATTTCTTCTCGTCGACAGATTACTGGGCCACTTAAAATTGAAATAATAGATTTCAAACATCAATATCTGATCACCCCAAGCTATGATGTGTGGGTTCCTCGACACGAATCAAATATTTTTTACACCCGAAGCCAAGGAAATAGTAATTTGCGAGCTTTAATTCGGATTGAGTACCTTTGACAGTTAGCAGCTGCAAGACATATCTGGCACGTTAGAAGCAAACTCCATTCCTTCAGGCGAAGTCAGCCTAAAAAGGAAATAAATGTACATGTTGATGTATTCAGTTTACTACCAAATAAATTTTTTCTTCTTTATATGAATATATGTACAATATTCTTTACTCATTATAAAACCATATATCCATGTTTCATAACTTGAAAATAAATTTTATAACAAAATTAAACAATTTAATGAAAAGAAATGCAAACAATAAGATGAAAGAGAAAACAAATTCCAATGGATGGGGGAGGGGGGTGGGGAAACGAAATAGTGTTGTAAATTAATAAATGATCACTCAAGAAAATATGCAAACATTGACAATTGGAGCGATTTATTGATGATGTACATGTACCATGATATTTTAAACTATGGATGGAAGCTACATGTAGGCCTACATCTGGGAGGGGGAGGGTGTTTAACTGCTTGCTTTCAAGGTTTGATTCAACAAAATAATTGTGATTTGCAGGAGTCTAACCTGACTATGAAAACAAGAAATTACCATGCATTGACTGGTCCCATAAACACCTTGCTCATAATTTTGGCTATAATTTCTGGCAATTTGCCATGGGATTGCTGGCTCTCATAATAACATTAAAAGATGCTTAATCAGAACAAACGTTCGCAAATTAATATTTCTTAGGCTTCAGGGTAAAAAATATTTTATTCGAGTCCAGGAACCAACCCAGAGTCAGAGTGATCAGATATCAATATTTGAAATCTATTATATTTCACCATCAGTACTTTTTAGTGGCCTGGTAAAAAGTCGATGAGAAGACGGCCCCGAACCAAACTGCGGATGAAGATGGATAACTCTAACATCCAAGTGGCTTTTGTGTGTCAGATATTTGACAAACTGGCCAAATTTTGTTGAACAAAATGGTCAGCATTATTTTTGGGCATTTAATCAATTCTGATAACTGAAGTGGCATTTCAAAAAATGTTGTTGTTGTCGAATATGGGGACCATCGAAATGGATTGAGTACCTTTAATAAAGCTGAAGGTGTCATTAATTGTCACTACATTTTGGTGCGATGGGTACCCAGCTTACAAGTGTTTTGGGTACCCACCTTACCTTCTCTGTGTATTCAGCACACATTTGATAACAAAATCTTTCAACTGACCACATGGTGCATGATCTTTAAAACTATTATTCCTGCCTCGTTATCATAAATGCGTGTTTATTGGCAACATAATTCAAAGAAATGGGATAAATTCTATAACTCACAAAAGGCCAGTATGGGTGCACAAAATACATTTTTGTAAAATTGGGTAACCAACACCAAAATCTAACACGACCACAAAATATATACCTGTGTTTAAGGCAATGATAGGCAAAAAACAGAGGAGAGGCGGTGATACTTTTATTAAATTATTTCTTTAGTTTTTTTTCGCTGGGGGGGGACCTACCAGATGCTAAACAACTTGTGAAATCATCTCTACTTGATCAAGTGTGAATCAAAGGTATTTAATACTGATGTCATGACTAAAAAAAATTAAATTTGTTATATGCCTTGATCGATAAGAATACATGCTATCATAATGAATAACCCTTTCATGACAGGAGCTGCGCTGGAACGGTATGAAAAACCCTGTGCCAGTGCAGTTTCATGGGGAGCCTCGCATATATCATATAATTTATTGGCTCAAGTTATGTACATGTATAAAAGAATGCACTCGCACAGGGTTTTCACAAAATTTCAAGAAACTCCAGTCATGAAAGGGTTAAGTGGGAAGTAAAGAACTAGAAACCATGATTGTGTTTAATGTATTTGCCTTTAGGCTGGTATGACTGCTAATGGCTCTTTCCATGTCTGTTTTGAACTTTTCTGTGCATTTTAAAGATGCATAATCTGATTAAGCGCCCCCTCGTTCACTATTTATTTGAATTTGGGGTAAAAACTATTTGATTCGAGTCAAGGAACCCACCTATCATAGCTCAGAGTTATTAGATATTAATTTTTGAAAACTATTAATTTTTACCATCGAGACTTAAAATTATCAGTGGCCCAGTAAACAGTCGATGAGCGACAGAATTGGACCAAATGGCAGATGAAGATGGATAACTCTAAAATCAAGAGGCTATGTGTTGATAATAAGGCCAAATTTAGGTTTCACTAGGGAAAAGAAAATCGGGGAAAGCTAAGTTTTTCATGGACAACATGGCGAAAGTCCCCTAAAATCCAAGTTGAGCTTTTTTGAAATATCTTGATTTTTCTGAGTGGTTCAAATTCTGAAGCATTTCCATCAGGCCGTATGCGAATGCAGTCATATATAGATCAAATAGTTCCAAATTCTTACAACCTTGAGATATACACAAACAATGCTTAGTCGTGAAACATATTAGTAGAATGTATGTCCCAAAATGGCCAAAATAGAATGGAAATAAAATTTTGTCAAAAATCGAATAGCTAGTCCCATAAGAGTGACAACACGCTCAAAATGTGTGAGGAACAATTGATGTGAAGTATAAGAGAAACATTATATCGGGGATTTACGAAATTCTCTCTAATATATATAGTGATATAGTGATTTTCCGATAATCGGAATCGGCGATTAGCACTCGGCGATGTCAAGGTTATAATAATTGTGAGTTCATTAGAACGAACGTAGCCATTAACTTCAGTGTTATGAATAGCCAAACATACAAACAATATAAAAATAGGAATGCATGATGGACCGCCGGCGGTTCCTAAAAAGAAGGAATTCTAATGTTACAGAAACTAAGTTTCAGCAAACTTCCAGAGTGTGGATAACAATCAAAAAATTAGCATGAATTGTATGACCATTTCAAACGTAAGCAACAAGAATCGGATAATTATGATAACTCGGTGTAACAAGTCGGTACTGCATGTGTTAGTCTATAATATCAACATTGTTACATCAAGGGCACAGCTGCCCGACGGCATCTTTGATCTTCACAACATATTAATGACAATGTAACTAACATCATGAGATATGACTACTCACAGCTGGAGCATTATGTGTCAATTTCGGTATCCGTCCAAATGGAAAATGCGTGGGCAACTCGGTATCTGTGTCCCAAGTTGGATCGAAGCATGTGGAATCGAAGCACGTGTTATGGGGGGGCTCCCCGTTCACAACAAATTGAAAACCCCACAGGTTACTTTATAATTAGACGGTGATGCAATAGCGATTGATATACGCATTGCAGATTTTTATACAACCTGATCTTGCCAATTGCAAATAGCATATCTTGGAAAGTTGTGCACAAATATGTTTATATCCTACTATAAATTACTTTATTAAACATATATATACTTACCGGTTTATTATACATATGTGCCTATATCAGACAAAAAAGATCACGTGTTAACTTTAAATTAACACTTGGGCATCGTGTGTAACAGGTAGCTTGCCTGCTGCAAATAAGAGGGACTCTTAAATTGTATACATGAATGGTATATCACGCTGCAAGGAGGAGAATATGAACCCGCGGGTTTGGGCATCTGCAGTTCGGAAATTGTCATGGCCGGTTTGCCTATTTCATGACATCGCGCCAACGTTCATAAATTTGTGAATTGTGATCACTGATTACTACTCACAATTCTATTCACTCATGGAAATGTTACGAAAATCAATTGACACGAAAAAATATTGTAGTCATGCTCTTACTCTTTTCAAATCAGTGCGACGACATGCGTGTAAATCATCAAAGAGATTTGTGAATATTACTTAATTACGTAGGTAATTTTGTTGACTAATTTAGGTATTGTCATGAATGTAGTAGATCCGTGGACCGTGGTCATATATACATGTATATTGTTCAGCTAAAAACTTGAATTACAATAATTTACTGGGAATATCTGCTTTGATCTTATTATTTAATAGCAATACCGATTACTGTACCGATACAGAGGTAAATCAACGAAAATTTACTGATACCGAGATTGAAATTTCAATACCGCCCATCTCTACCCCCCACCCAGAAATTTCAGGACTCAGAACAAATTAAATAATTGTAATAGTAATAGTGAGTTTCATTCTGCAGTCACCACACGATAAGTGATAGCCTGTACTAGTAACATCTAAGTATACTCATGTTGTCAGAATCTCTATGATGCACAATCAAAGGTTGTTTAACCTTTGGTTGTCGATTAAACTGTGTAAAAAAAACACGGTATTCAATAATACCTGGCAATTTCCTACATCCAAAATAAATAAAGGAGATTAACCCTTTACCCAACAGAACGGCCCTGTGCCAATGCATTCTCTTATATATGCGAGTCGACCTATGGTCGACTCGCATATATAAGAGAATGCATTGGCACTGGGCATAACTGTAACTACCACAATGTGGTCAAGGAGCCGGTTCCAATGATATCCATATTTGTATGGTTCTATTGAGACAGACCGAAGATATTTTAGGCTGTTGAAGCTTTATTTGGCCGGTTTTGACCGTTTTGTTGGGTAAAGGGTTAATCGACGACGGAAATGGTAATCAAGTATCGGCTTTATCAACGGTTCGTCAATTATACGATTAATCGTGGCACCTCTAAGCTTGCGTTCATGTTTTGAGAAGCCCGAGAAAACCGATATCGAATACAACAGTTTGCCTTCAAAATCGTCATTGTTTTGGCTCAGTCTTTTATTTCATATCCATTTCTGCAAAATTAATTTGAAGTTTCCCTTTTAATTGGTGTCTTCGGTTCGAGAATTGTGAATCAAACAATATTGAGTGCATTTTGTTTCGGCTGAAATATTGTTACAGCATTCAATTATTTCCATGATTGTGAAATATCTATATAACTGTTGTGAAAACATTATATAACTCAGAAAGTTCAAATCGGATTTTAGGGAACTTTACGTGAGACATCTGTGATGTTATGGCTAAATATAAAAAAACTCAGATCCCCCCCCGATTTATTTCCTTACTTTTCCACTTTCATGTCTTATGTGCCTGGACTATAAAGGGAGACTGTATGCCAATTTCAATAAATTACAGATCAACAACACAGATCTACTTTCGACAAGAAATAGAAAAATAATGAATTTGTGTCGAAGATGTTTACTGTAAATGTTCAGGTTAAAGACATATTATGGATTTGTTCGAGTTTATGAAAAGTTAGTATTCAGGTGTTATGCCAACCTGGAGAATGTAGTATTCTACTAACAGCGCTGAAAATTTCAAAGAAATCGACCATACCACTCAATAGAAAACATCAAAACTAAGCTCAATTGTAAATATTTACATCTGGATTCGAGATGCAACAATCGGCGACAAACAAACAAAAATGATTTTGCCATCCAGAGTCAGTGCATTTAATTAATATATCAGAATGATGGTAGGTGTTGACAATTTGGATTAATATTCGTAAAAAGAACAACTTTGAGTAAGAATATTCTCCATTTCTATTGGATCACCCTACTGGAGTGTTTCACATCTCTTTAACAGGTTATCATAAAATTAATTTTTATAATTTAACTTATATTTACCATAGTTTATGAATCACTCCATAAAATACACATGTAAGTTTAGAATTGCCCTGTAACGATGTAATCATGCAAATTAATTGGACAGTCAATTTAACAACATTTTGCACAGACCGAATACAAATTTATGACACCCACTGAAAGTGACTACAATAAAATTTACAAATTTCTGGGACAAGTACTTCTGTATGCATATAATGTAGCATTTTATTTATTATATGCGATACATTTTCCTGAAAATTGTACAATAATATTCTCGATGAAAAGTTAGTGTTCAAATTTTATTGCATCAAGTAAATCAAATCTCGGCATGACACCAAAGGCAAAGGAAGCCACATCAGAAGTGGAGAGTACCGTCTGATGAGAGAACAGGCTGACAGATGGCAGGGCTCAATTTAACAAGATTCGCATCACAATTTGTGATGCAATTTCCAATTTTTGCAACCAATTTACAATGAAAAAACATGCATTAGTAGGGAATACTATACATACACAGAACGACACGATACGCGGAAGGATAGCTAGCGCCTCGAGTTCTATCCTTCTGTGACACTGTATCAAGAAACCCATTTACATATCGTGTCATTCTGTGTTTATTACATGCTTTGCGTCCTAGAATCTGTGCAGTAAACAAACAGACTTAGAAAGGTTTATTTAGGCACATAGAGGGCGTGTTTTGTCATGTGTGATGATGCTTTTATTTTATAGTTCCGGTTCCATGTTTGAGGCGAATGTCATTTACGTTATTTTACGTCAACGAGATGCATATGGAACGTACGTTCAATAATGCATATGGAACATACATTCCATACGTATCTGTAAATATGGAACAGCAATAACACTGTACTTCTGGGAACAAGCTTGTAATAAATAATCTACCCAGTAATGCAAAATTGTATCCAAATTAAAACGATTACATTGACCCATTGGTCTACATTGCACTGCATACACTGTTAACTAGTGGTTACTTATAGGCATGACATCGGGGCATAGTACTGATTACATACACACCATACCTGTCCCGCGCTTTGGCGATTCGATTCGTCGATGAAAGTAAATAAATATCAAGGTTAGACGATAAATCACCTACCACATATGTCTGGCCAATAAAGCTACTCTCTGGCATGCATGGCCCTCTATCTAGCTAAAGTGTTGTTATTCTGCACAGGCTGTGGTTGTTTCACCAAATAAAACAAGCAGTGGTGGCCCCAGCCTAGATGGGCAAGGTTGAGGAAGAGCATTTTCAAAATATGCTGAAAAATAATTGAAATCAGTTAATATTTGTTTGAGATATCCTAAGATCCATTTCAAGTTGCTTCTCCCAAAACAAAATGAAAATCAAATGGCAATAACTCCAGTGAAAAGTGTGTGGCTGGGATGGTTCACGGTCTTGTTTCTTGGTGCTGCTTGTCGAAAAATGATGATCAAAGGAACATAACTCTTGTGAAAATGTCTGGCCAGGCCTAGATTGCAAACTCCAGATCTGGTCTTGCTCGTAAACTAAAATACCGAAAATCTTTCAAATTCTTTGATAACTGTTCAACATAAACCCCACACAATTTTTCCCTGGATGCTATACACCAAAAAATGACTCAAAGGGCCATAACTATGGCAAAAATGTCTGGCCAGACCTAGTTTGTAAGCTCATTTAAGATATTCCTCTTGTGACAAAGATCAAAAATCTGTAAATAATTTTTCAAAATAACACCCGGACACCTTTTCGAAGGTGCTCAATGCCAAAAAATGTAAATTAAAAGGTCGTAACCAGTGAAAATGTCAATCCAAGCCTAGTTTGCAAACTCATTTCAAATATTCACCTTGTGAACTCAAATACCGGTAATAAAAAAATAAAATCTGGATAATTGTTCAATCAAACTCATGGACATCATTTTGGGACGAACTGAACACAATTATATAAATATTTGACTCCAACTTAATGATGACCTGTATGTTTTTATTTAAAAGGTGAACCAAATATCAAAAGATTCTTTTGAAGATTGCTCCATTTAGCATTTATACAACATGAATATTATGATTTCTAAGCCAAATGAAAGTGTCAATGACACTGACACTTTTGCTAAATTTGGATTTGGTATAATATCATGTGTTTAATACAGTCAATGGATGTTATTAATATAAACAAGAATGCTTTATTTAATTGGAATTAATTTTAGCGATTAAGAATGTCTTTTCCGATATATCGGTTGCAGAATGGAATATACCTTAGGTTAACAGTTAACAGCTGCAAGCCATATCTGGCACATTAGGAGCAAACTCCAATTCTTCATTCCTTAAGCCGAAGTCAGCCTAAAAAGGAAATAAATGTTCATGTTGATGTATATACATGTAGTTTACTACCAAATTATTGTTTTCTTCTTTATATATACAACTAGCAGGTGGATCGACCCGACTTCGTCCGGGCTGTTTCCCCTCTGCTTTTTGGCGAATTGCGCGATTTGACATTGAATTGTCCATTTTGAAGGTCAAGGTCAGGTGGGGTCACGATTTGACCCGCCCAAAACACTGCCCGGACAAAAGAACCCGACAAAAGTACCCGTCAAAATCAATCCGGTTTTACCCGATTTGACCTTGAATTGATGATTTTGAAGGTCAAGGTCAGGTCGGGGTCACGATTTGACCCATCCAAAACTCAGTCGACAAACGTAACCCCATGTATCAAATTTCGTGGAAATCCCGTCAAAATTCGCGATTTGACCTTGAAATGACCCAATTTCAAGGTCACGTCGCACTGGCAAATTAATAGGCCCATACCACTCCACGGCCGAAAGTACCCCGACATACCAAGTTTCATCGAAATCCCGTGATATTCGGGTGTTTGACCTTGAAATGACCCATTTCAAGGTCACATTGCACAGGCACATTAATAGGCCTATGCCACTCCACAACCGAAAGTATCCCCACATACAAAGTTTCATCGAAATCCCGTGATATTCGGGCGTTTTACGTTGAAATTACCCGATTTCAAGGTCAAGGTCACGTCGCACGGGCAAATTAATAGGCCTATGTCACTTCCCCGCAGAAAATACCCCCACACACCAAGTTTCATCGAAATCGGGTCGACACACACACAGACAGATCTTCCAAAATATATAATAGATAATCTTTACATATAATCAAACCATATTATCCATGTTTCATAACTTGAAAATAAATTGAATAACAAAATTTAAACAATTTAATGAAAATAAAACGAAAAGATGAACGAAAAAAAAGTTTCCAATGGGTGGGGATCTGAAATAGTGTTGTAGGTTTTCAAGAAAATATGTAATGCGGCTAAAATAGGCATATAATTACCATTTGCAATGTGGAAAGTTTCAAATTTGACAACTAGAGCAATTTATTGATCGATCATTTTCAGTAAATCAAGTTTCGCATAATGTCAGTGCTGAGTTGCATTAGCCTATTTTGTAGTATCTTATCATTTACATTTATTTACGTTGACATTTGAATAATTTTGTGTTATTTGCAAACTCCTAGTCTCGGTTGTGACAGAGTTCAAAATGATGTTGGAAAAATATCAAAGACGGCACAATAAATGAGCCCTTCAAGAAACATATCATTCCGAGTTGATAATAAATAAATATTTATGAGGAAGCATTGGAATGCCCAGACATGACAGAGAATCAACAACATAATAGTACCAGCATCACCACCTTAATTAAATGCCTGACACGTTGTCAAAGGGAGACACACCTGTGCATTGTTATCACTTGGCTGAGTGGCCATACCTATATCAATATTATGCTCACTTCATGACAAGTGAATGTCAGTATCACCCCTGTGTACGTGGTATCAACAAAGCTGAGGGTATCACCAAAGCCGAGAAAATGGGAAACTCATTTTCAAGTTTATTACACGCTTGTTCCTAGAAGTACAGTGTTATTGCTGTTCCATATTTCAAATCCGTATGGAACGTACGTTCCATACATATCTCTTTGACATAAAATGATGTACACGACATTCGCATCAACCATGAAACTGGAAATATTTAAATAAAAGAATCATCACACATGACAAACACGCCTTGTATGAACCTAAATAAGCCTTCTAATCCTGTATTTTTAATGCATGAATTCTAGGACGCAAAGCGAGTAATAAACACAGAACGACATGATGTGTAAATGGGTTTGTTGATACGGCACTCGTGCTGTCGCGGAAGGATAGAATGGCGATTCTATCCTTCCGTGACAGCACTGATACTCGTACCGTATCGACAAACCCATTTACACATCGTGTCGTTCTGTGTATATATGATATGGGGATATGTTTGTTTCTGATCATAAAACAGACAATGAACATTGTCTGTCCACACAAAGCAGGAGTCTTTATCCACCAGTTTTCCAAATCAGTTTTCCCAGATCAAACCATTTAATATATCTTTTGGCGAAACTTTTTTCAATAGTGTTTTTGCTCACTCAAATTTTCGAGAACATCCACCCACTAGTATAGTTCCTGGACTTCCACACTTCCAAAACATATGCCGGTATATAGTTGTATCTGTCAATGAAGCGTAGGATAGAACAGAATTTTAAAAATCAGTTTCGTTCTCAAAATCCGCGCAATATGCAGGGACCACTGTCGGTCCAGAAAGATGTTAACATCGCAGATGAAGATGTCACCAAACGCTGAGCTTCTGTGCAGTAAAATTTGTATCACTTAGGAGTTCTGATGAGTTTTAAAGTGTTTTTATGTGTATCTGAGGCTGATCAATTGGACTGTGAATGTCATCTGAAATATGAATCCATAACATAGGCGAAATATTGTGTGCATATCTATTATGAATGTAATTCAATTGAAATTAATTGAACATCCATCAAGCATTCAGATTTGCGATGCCTTGATCACACACAGTGAATACTATCGTTCGTATGCATGCAGCTAACCGGATATTCGTTTAGTATTAACATGCTTGGAGTTTGTATATAGACCACACATGCAGGACGATAGGATGATTTTTTATAATTATGTTTATTTTACAGACTTTATGACTCGTTACCACTCGAGTAGACTGTTACGCGACAATGAATCATCTTATCGAATACGCATATATCGTATAGCTACAAACTATACAATTATGGCTTTTTAAAGAGTCATCAGATAATATTGTAACGATTCTATGTTAACCCGACACATCCATACACATATGATCGCAATGTGCTATGTGTGGAACATGTGTGTGCCTTCTTATCTGGAGATCGATGGGCCTATTTATTGTGTCTATATGTAGCACATGTATAGTCAACTTACCAAGCTACAAAACCATGTTTAAACAGAATCAAACCCGACCATGCAGTTTTGATAAATGAACGTATCTTTGCGAAGGTGCCCAGGGGGTCCTCTAATGTAAGCCCACTAGTCCCAAGATTTTTTGTCAAAACAATCACCATCGCCCTGGGCTTACACAGTACTAGTAGATAGTCAATGCAGCTACTCACAGCTTGTGTTTTCGGTTTGGCACCTCAGATAGCATCCTCAGTCAATTGCTGCCTGAAATTAAATAATAAATCTGTATTACCCTATTGTTGTCCTGAAAAAAGTGGCTTTCATATGACATTTGTTTCTTTTATCTTTTATTTTGTAGATCTTGATAGGCCTCAATGAGTCAATTATTAAGACATATTTGTTGGTCTTAGCAAGCAGCAGTCTACGATAATCGAAAATCGGTCGTCAATAATCAATTATAATCGATGAATCGTGCCTATTATCAATAACAGTGGAAGTATTCCATAATATGGCCTATTGGCTGGGTGTTGGTTAAACAACTCGGCTGGTGTAATTTTTACGTTAATAATGTGCACCATAAACCACCGGTAATCACTAATGAGCACAAACCATGGGAACAGCTCAAACTTGACTTTCTCAAGTTGAAGTAAAAACAGCACAAACCTGAATTTAACTCTTTTAGTCTTTTAGATTTTCCATTCCCTATTAGAGGAATCATATGCATCAGTATGTCACACACAATTCAGTTTCAATTGATACAAGGCAAGCAATGTATACTCACTGTACATCAATTGCTTCACCCATGTCACTGACATCACTGACTTCACTTAAACTTGATACACTACGAAAATCATCCTGAAACAAAAGTTTACCAAAAGCAAATGGATAAATTTATTTTCTCATCACATGTGACAAATATTTGTAGCTCATATATATGTCAAACATCGCATCAATATACCGTAAATTTCGGTGGATAAGTCACATCTTTCTAACCCAATTTCCCATATTAAAATCCACCTGTGACTTATAGACCGGTAAGTCAATGAGGAGCACATTTTTAGCCAAATTTTGAGGTAAACAACTGGGACAAAATGCCGACGCAAACTAAATCCAACACGATAGGATGATACAATTCAGTATAAAAAAATAAATAAACACCCCAATCTTCACTGTTTGTCTTTATTTTGTAATACGACCCTGCCTAACTATGCTTAAAAGCCATGTCCTGATTGGCCAGTGGCCCGAGTTACCATGGCTATCTCGTTCCAGTTTTGTGGTACAATTCTACTTTTTCCAATTGTACCACGAAAAAAATCGGTTTATTCAGATCGACGCACGCGACTTTTACCGTCTTTTCTAACTCCGCGCAAACGGGGCATCAACGGAGTACACCCGCACCCGTAACCCTTTGAATTTTGCTACATCTTGACAATCTTGCGAATTTTCTAGCGATTTGTCGCTTGAAACCAGTTTGGTTGCCAATGAATATGGTCCAAATGATGTTATGGTATATTGATATATGTTACGACCAAAGAAAGTTACTTAATAAGTATATTAAATGACAAAATAAATCCATGGGGCCGGGCTGTGCATTCGTCGATTCGAATCTCGATCATATTCGTCGATTCGATATTTCGGAATCAAGTTGAAAATGAAAGCGTTTGTTCACCAGTACAGAAGGGGGATAAGATCATTTAGATCGCTTTGTGTAAGGAAAATGGTCCATAGTCGATGATCATATTCATGTTGTCCCAACAACGTTCAACACAGAAATGACCGCAATTCTTATTTCCTGTACAATTTAAATGAAAGGCACGGGCGCCGCTGAAAACACATCGTTTTTTAGCCAATCACAACGATTATTTTCTAGAAGAGGTGCCTCGAAAAGTCAATGGGGGAATTTCATAACAAGACAAGATTACCGGAGTATTCCATGCAAATAAATCGAGTACGCCCAATACGAATTACACCACGAAATGTTTTCTCACCTGAGACCGAAAAAGCGCAGTATTTCGTTGACTATTCAGTCGAATTGTGACCATAAACTTTCAGTCGTATTACAAAAGAAATAAATACACGGTGTAGAGGTGTGTATGGTCAAGTTGTACCACAAAAAACTGATTGTAGGACTCCGCTACGCGTCGTCCTACAATCAGTTTTTTGTGGTACAACTTGACCATACACACCTCTACACCGTGTATTTATTTCTTAATTATTCCGTATATGGCATATAAGTGTATAAATGTTTGCATCCTGTACTTGGTTTAAACATTAATTTGGTTACATTCAACATGCTCGGAATTAGGTTAAAATATACTTATGTTGTTTTGTTTACTTTTGATGACTAAATAAAATACTAGACACACGTTAAAATTTAATTATTTCTGGTTTATTATATTAAAGTTATGTAGAACACACCAGTGGGGTGATCACATAGAAATGGAATAAAATCTTGATCAAAGTACAGGTAGTTATTTTTACAAATTTATAAACCAAATTGACAATGCACATCGTTTTGACAGGGAGCATTACAAAGTCCAAACAAGGGGTACGCATATAAGATGCTTTTGGCAGTCCAACCCGGTGTGACTAATTACCGCCCGGGACCGCCCGGGTGGCCCCACGTACCCGTGGACACAATATTTCGACGTTATAACGTAGCGACATGCCACCTGAGGGCAACATAGAAAAATTTACTCATCTCCGGCCGGTCATATTAACCCCACAAATGCCGATATTGGCTAAAAGAGCCCGTGTGATTACCGATGTCTTCGTGTGTTTTCAGACAGATTATTTTGGTGATTCTCGGTAGTGCAATACATATATTGACTCGTTGACGCGTCCACGGCCGATGTTATTAACCCCTCAATCTCCGGTAAAATAGTGTATAAACAAAAAGAACATTGGGACCGACCGGGCGGCCCCATGGGCCCGTGGACTCTATAACTCGACGTTATAACATAGCGACATACCCCACGAGGTCAACCTAGAAAATGTTACTCGCTCGCTCGACTCCGGCCGGTGTTATTAACCCCTCAAAATCCGATAAAATGGTATATAAACAAAAAGAACACTGAGACCGACCGGGACCGCCCCATGGGCACGTGGACACTATATCGCGACGTTATAACGTAGCGATATACCCCACGAGGTCAAATTAGAAAATGGTACTCGCTCGCTCGACTCCGGCCGGTGCTATTAACCCCTCAAAATCTGATAAAATGGTATATAAACAAAAAGGACAAGTGGTGCTGGGACCGCCCGGGAACGCCCGGGTGGCCCCATGGGCCCGTGGACACTATATCTCGACGTTATAACATAGCGACATACCCCACGAGGTCAACCTAGAAAATGTTACTCGCTTGCTCGACTCCGGTCAGTGTTATTAACCCCTCAAAATCCGATAAAATGGTATATAAACATAATGAACACTGGGACCGCCCGGGAGGCCCCATGGGCCCGTGGACACTATATCTCGACGTTATATCGTAGCGCCACACCCCACGAAGTCAACCTAGAAAATGGTACTCGCTCGCTCGACTCTGGCCGGTGTCATTAACCCCTCAAAATCCGATAAAATGGTATATAAACATAAAGAACACTGGGACCGCCCGGCACCGCCCGGGAGGCCCCATGGACACTATATCTCGACATTATAACGTAGGCCATACCCCACGAGGTCAACCTAGAAACGTTATCCCCCCCAACCAAATCAGATCACATATATTTGTTCACAGCTCTATCTCCACTTATAGAAATTGAAAAGTCACTATTTAAGGATCGACTAGTCTAATCTAACGCACCAATTTATACATGCCTGGAATATTATCATATTATGACAAATAAAGAGCGTTTATTGTAAAATCAGCCAACAATTGCTCGTATTTGCCCATTTAAGTCGTCTGAAGTCAACAGCATCTATAACTCTTGACACGCTGTGGGCTAATTTTACCCACATGTTTCAATTCTCACCGATCAGATTGCAACAATTTTGGTTATAAAATTAATTATTTGATTTTACCAATACTTAGTGCCCTTTTCTCTTGACACGCCATGGGCCAATTTCACCCACATGTTTCAATTTTCACCGATCAGATTTCAACAATTTTGGTTATATAATTAATGATTTTATTTTATTAATAATTAGTGCCCTTTTAAGACCTCTGATGTCAACTGGACATGTATAATAGGATTTTCCTGGTCAAAGTACCTCCCCATATTGCAACCCAACCCACGACCTTTTGGGCAAGGACTGAAAACATTATTCCCGGTGATGGAGGTCATCATACTCTCCATATGTGGAGCTAATAAAGAAAATATATAATATGTAATATGGTCATCCCCCCCATAAGATAAGATAAGATTTTAATGCAAAATACACCCAATGGGCAGTTGCACATATAATAAATACATATATCAACATATGGAATAATTTAACATGAGTAATCACATACGATATGCATATACGCTCGTGAATTTACTGTCATAAAATCTTAGGTATACTCAGGGTATACTTGCTTTTATTAGACATTATGTATATTGTCTCGAATGGTGAAGAAAGACCGGATCATGTCGCATATAACGTTAACGGTTGCAATTTGTTCATTCTGCATAATAAATCTTAACTTCTCATAATTTGTCATTTCTAAGAAATGAGGGCACGTTGCAATTATGTCCTTTACATAAGCTTCGCGAATACTTTCATAGGCCCGACATTCTAAGATGAAATGATATTCTGACTCAATTTGTTTTGAATTACACGCAGAACACAATCTTTCTCTCACTGGTTTTGGGGGCTGTTTGTGTCTCCCTTTTTCGATTTCCAGTCGATGATTACTGATTCTCAATCTTGTGAATAGAATTCTCGCTTTGGCAGATCGCGCATTGACAATGTATGGTTCAATTTCATACTTTGACTTGAATAATCTATACGTTCGTATTTTATTTCCACTGATCGTTTTCTTTTCGGCATGATTTACATTATAGAATCGCATCAAATTTTCAGATTTCAGTTTATCCACCAAGGCGCGCTCTTGTATCCCTTGGAATTTCCGGCGGTCTGAAATATCGACGCCGTATTTTCCATATGAAATATATTGACTCGTCTTCAGCGTCAGTAGAGCAGACGGAACACGGATACAGCACCATGGATGGAAGCGTGAACCGAATACGTGGTCGCATGATTTTAAGATATTTAGAATTAAATTTTATTTTTAATTCACACACGATTATATATAATCTACCCCATAACGAAATATCGTGTGATTGGTCGGTAAGCAAATTAAGTACACGGGTTTCCAGTATCACAAATACTCTCTTCGTCATATTGATCGTTATTGTCTAGCACCAAGAAGATTTTGGGATTACGACCATTTTCGATTGCAATAAAAACACGGAAACCTCATCGCAAATCTCCACTGTTGTCACGAGATTACCTGTTCGTCTTCCCCAAGTGTTATGAAAACACAGTTTCGTTTTAAATCCGCCAATATGTCTTCTGATTATTGTGAACGGGTTAATGTATACAATATAACAATTGCGATACCGTTTTACTGCTAATTGATATCAACACATTCAAACATCTGCCGCGGCTCTCTTCAGACAAGCAGTTGCTGTCGATTTCAACACAATTACACCCGCTCGTGTCATTGGGAGCAACTGCCATACCAAATTTTTTTTTAATCCGTTCACAAATATCAAAGTTATAAGGCATTCTTTAGGTCCGCCTGCCGCCGCCCGCCAGCCAACCGTCCCTCGTCAAACCATAAGTCGAGTTTTTGAAAAACTTCAAAAACTCGACTAAAAATAACACAGGAAAAATAGTTCTTCATTATTACTTGACTGAAGGACCCAACCCGAAATTTGATGATGTAAGTGATTTTGTGAGCGATTTTGCTTTGCTTACAATAATTTATGCAATTTCTCCTCAAGTTATATTTTCGACTTTACATTAAGGTTCCCGTCAAAACTTCAAAAAGTTCCAAGATTATGGACAGGTGCATGGAATATATGAATTTTATAGGCGTTAGCCAGAGTATAGATTTGTGGCATGATCTATAAAGTTAGTTTTACACGACGAACAAGTACATAATAGTCTTTTATAATATTATGTGTGTAATTAACCGAAAGTTTAGTTTATATGGGATGTCTGTCTGGAACAAACTGATGGCGCCAGTATTAAAGTGATATGAAACATTTTGTTGGGTGATCAAAAGAAATGGAGAATAATCTTGCTCAAACTAGTTATTTTTATGAATAAAATATAAAAATTATACATGTAGGTGTAACGTTATTAATTTTTATTGAAAACATTCAAGAAAATTGCGGTATTTACGATCATGTAGGGCCGAATATTTATGGTGATACGGTATTTTGCGGGATTTTGTGTTGACGCGTCAGCGAGTCAATATCTGGAAGTCACTATCAGGTGGTATTGCACTACCATGCATCATCAAAATATGCTGTCCGAAATCAAAAGAAGACACCGAGCTCTCCGTGCCCTCTTAGCCAATATCGGATTTTTATGGGGTTAATAATACCGGCCGGAGTCGAGTGAGCGAGTAACATTTTCTAGGTTGACCTCGTGGAGAATGTCACTACGTTATAACGTCGAGATATAGTGTCCACGGGCCCAGGGGGCCGCCCGGGCGGTCCCAATGTTCTTTTTGTTTATATACCATTTTATCGGATTTTGAGGGGTTAATAACACAGGCCGGAGTCGAGCGAGCGAGTACCATTTTCTATGTTGACCACGTGGGATATGTCGCTACGTTATAACGTCGAGATGTAGTGTCCACGGGCCCAGGGGCCACCCGGGCGGTCCCAATGTTCTTTTTGATTATATACCATTTTATCGGATTTTGAGGGGTTAATAACACCGGCCGGAGTCTAGCGAGCGAGTACCATTTTCTATGTTGACCACGTGGGGTATGTCGCTACGTTATAACGTCGAGATATAGTGTCCACGGGCGGTCCCAATGTTCTTTTTGTTTATATACCATTTTATAGGATTTTGAGGGGTTAATAACACCGTCCGAAGTCGAGCGAGCGAGTAACATTTTCTAGGTTAACCTCGTGGGGTATGTCGCTATGTTATAACGTCGAGATATAGTGTCCTCGGGCCCGTGGGGCCGCCCGGGCGGTCCCAGTGTTCATTTTGTTTATATACCATTTTATCGGATCTTGAGGGGTTAATAACACCGGCCGGAGTCGAGCGAGTAACATTTTCTAGGTTGACCTTGTGGGGTATGTCGCTACGTTATAACGTCGAGATATAGTGTCCACGTGCCCAGGGGGCCGCCCGGCGGTCCCAATGTTCTTTTTGATTATATACCATTTTATCGGATTTTGAGGGGTTAATAACACCGGCCGAAGTCGAGCGAGTGAGTAACATTTTCTAGGTTGACCTCGTGGGGTATGTCGCTATTGTTCGAGATATAGTGTCCCGGGCAGTCCCAAGGTTTTTTTTGTTTATAGACCATTTTACCAGTTTTACTGGAATTTGAGGGGTTAATAACATCGGCCGTGGACGCCTCAACGAGTTAATATATGGAATTAACACTTATGTGTATTGCACTACCGATAATCACCAAAATAATCTGTCTGAAAACACACGAAGACACCAGTAATCACTCTTTTAGCCAATATCGGCATTTGTGGGGTTAATATGACTGGCCGGAGACGAGCGAGCGAGTAAATTTTCCTATGTTGCCCCCAGGTGGCATGTGGCTACATTATAACGTCGATATATTGTGTCCACAGGCTTGTGTGGCCACCCGGGCGGTCCCGGGTGGTAATTAGTCACACCCGTCCAACCAAACTTCTGCCAATAAGGTGCACAACTTCGGGGAAAAAGTCGGACGGTGGTATATTATTGCAATAGACCTATATACCAAATATCAATTGAATCTGTTAATATTTCATTGAGTTATCGCACTAACAGTGATAAAATTGTTTTTAAAATAGACTTGTAAACTAAAAATTCGGACAAACCAGGTTTTTGAACTCGTCCGAGATATTGTTGCAAGAGTCTCATATACCAAATATTGTTTAAATCGGTTAATATTTCATTGAGTTATCGCGCTAACGGTGATAACATTGCTAAAAATAGACAAACTAAGACCCATAACTCCGCGAAAAAAATTCGGACAAACCAAGTTTTCGAACTCGTCCGAGATATTGTTGCAAGAGACTCATATACCAAATATTGTTTAAATCGGTTAATATTTCATTGAGTTATCGCGCTAACGGTGATAACATTGCTAAAAATAGACAAACTAAGACCCATAACTCCGCGAATAAAAATTTGGACAAACCTGGTTTTCGAACTCGTCCGAGATATTGTTGCAGGAGACTCATATACCAAATATGGTTGAAATCGGTTAATATTTCATCGAGTTATCGCGCTATCGGTGATAAAATTGCTAAAAATAGACAAACTAAGGCCCATAACTCCGCGAAAATAATTCGGACAAACCTGGTTTTCGAACTCGTCCGAGATATTGTTGCAAGAGTCTCATATACCAAATATTGTTGAAATCGGTTAATATTTGCGTGAGTTATCGCGCTATCGGTGAAAAACTTAACTAAAAACCATCTAAGATGGATAACTCTTGTAAAAAAGTTCGGACGTGACCCATTTTTACAGGCAGTAAATAGTCATTGGGAGCAACTGCCATACCAAATTTTTTTTTAATCCGTTCACAAATGTCAAAGTTATAAGGCATTCTTTAGGTCCGCCTGCCGCCGCCCGCCAGCCAACCGTCCCTCGTCAAACCATAAGTGCCACCGCAGACGCTACGATTAAAATCGTAAGTGGGGAAAATCGTAGGTGGAGAAATCGTAGCTTGCCCGCAGACGCTACGGTGCTGCGATCTTTGCAGCTACGATTTTCGTGGTATTTACAACATGACCAGTGCGACAGTGGTCATGTGACAGCTACGATCGCGCGCGTTGCCAAAGTCACGCCACGATTTTCCTGGTAAAATCAAACAGTGCTTGATTGCTACGATTTGGCTACGATATTGTCGTGGGCATGCGCATTGGATGCTTCCTCCTGCGATTTTCCCCACTTACGATTTTAATCGCAGCGTGTGCGGTGGCACTAAGTCGAGTTTTTGAAAAACTTCAAAAACTCGACTAAAAATAACACAGGAAAAATAGTTCTTCATTATTACTTGACTGAAGGACCCAACCCGAAATTTGATGATGTAAGTGATTTTGTGAGCGATTTTGCTTTGCTTACAATAATTTATGCAATTTCTCCTCAAGTTATATTTTCGACTTTACATTAAGGTTCCCGTCAAAACTTCAAAAAGTTCCAAGATTATGGACAGGTGCATGGAATATATGAATTTTATAGGCGTTAGCCAGAGTATAGATTTGTGGCATGATCTATAAAGTTAGTTTTACACGACGAACAAGTACATAATAGTCTTTTATAATATTATGTGTGTAATTAACCGAAAGTTTAGTTTATATGGGATGTCTGTCTGGAACAAACTGATGGCGCCAGTATTAAAGTGATATGAAACATTTTGTTGGGTGATAAAAAGAAATGGAGAATAATCTTGCTCAAACTAGTTATTTTTATGAATATTAATCCAAATTTACAACACACCGACAGTCTTATATATTTATTAAATGCAATGCGTATATTAATGGCAAAATCATCTGCATTAGCTTATCGAAGATTGTTGCGTCCCGAATCGAGATGTAAATATTTACAATTGTGTGTAGATCAGACAGTGTTTTCTATGGGAGGCCAAATTCATATTTAATAGCTAATTACTCTTAAGCGTTATTACCTCACTAACAACTCCATTAGGCTTGAATATTAATGAGCTAGGCTAGCTGTCACAAGCTGGGAATTCTGTCCATCTCAAAAAGTTATTTAAGTACCGCTGTATCTCTCGACTGAGAATTAACTAAGGAAACCTTGGTCTAGTTATAACTTACAGACTGCATACACTCCTTGACAGGTTTATCCAGATAACAATTTAATTGTATATCAGCTGAATATAAATTATAATAAAAAACACGACAAAACTTAGCACAGAAGATCAATATAACTTTTTCGGTTGCCGATTATCGCAATACGAAAATTTTAATATCTTGAGTAGGATTGTGTTCTGTAGTTACAATAATGTATTTTTTTAACTTCCCGAGATCACAAATTGGATTCAATTTCCTGCAGGCCACCTACATGTAGTTTGTTTCACGCATGTTTTCACTACACGGTGGAGGGCAGTTTGTAGTAAATTGAACGTGGTCACGAAAAAAATAACTCAGTGTATGGCGGTAACGAGCACCAATAGCACGGTGACCTGCGATGCAAGATGATAACAGTGGTATTATGGTGGTATCTCCACAGTAAGAACCGACCCGTAACCTAGTTAACAGCTCGCTTAATTACATCATAGCAAAGTAATGTACGATATACAAAATATTTTTATGGGGCATAGTATGGGATTAGATGCGACAGCGCCCAATGTTTATGTTTTCAAATGAGAGAGAACTCTAAGATGCCCATTATTTTCGTAAATTATTACTTTTATGAAATAACGGTCAAGTCTATAGATTTACACCACAAAAACACAACCTTCGCAAAACGTATAAGAAATGCTAAACCCAGGGTAGGTGTGCTTGGGGTAGGGATCTGCGAATCGAGGAATTTGCATCGAATCAAATCTCGATATCGAATCTTCTTCCCAATATCGATATCGAATCGAATCTCGAATTGAATCATCTAGTCATTGACATTGTTTATTTGTGTGTTTATTTTCTTGTATCATGAAAAAAACTGCAAAAGTCACTAGATAGTAGATACTGTGTAACAATGTTAATCTCCATAAACATCCGTGCTAGTAGGGATCTTGTGTTTTTTATTTAGGATAATCATGACATAGGCAAGTCATTCTCACGGGATATGTTGCATTGAATTTCTATCTAGCTGTGTCCGGCGAACGTGACACCAAAAAGTGACAGTAAGACACATAAAGACAGTTCAATAAATGTATCACAAACCCCATGAAATGGAAGTCAAAGAGTGACTGTAAGTAAGACACATAAAGACAGTTCAATAAACGTATCACAAACCCCATGAAATGGAAGTCACTTGTCTACATTAAAGATAATACAGATTTGACACACTTGGACATGGGTACACCGTTCGGCTATATACATGTAATTGCAATGATGGTTATCTGTTAAACTTTTCAACCCACAATAGATCACACACCAACATCCCATATTCACAATATAGTTTGTCTTCATGGAGGGGGTCCTAGAAAGCACACATAAATTACAACCGAAATCAATTGAGTTAAATTCCGCATCTAACGTTCAAGCACTGTGTAGACAATTTATACAGTGTCGATACAGATTACAAATACATGCGGCGATTGATCACCGTCACGGGTTGCAATCGAAGCACATAATTTGCATAATGCACGTGTATTCTGAACATGTATTTCTAGATGCAAAAAAACGACACTACACCAAAGTAACATCGATTCGAAAATATCCGAATCAGCAGACCGATTCGGGTGCCCGATATCGACATTGAATCGAATCTCGAATATTCGCAGAGCCCTAGCTTATAGCGCGCGGATGGACATGTACTACAAAAGTCAGCCCAAAACAATCACGTTGTATTTAATACCAAATATTGCTTTTATGGACATTCTGCTACATTCAATTGACAGTGCAATATCAGGTCTGTCATATTTTGGAATGGAAGAAGAAAAACAAGTGACAATTAATGCCTTTTATGCGCATAATGATGCAGTAAGTCACAAATACAACAAAATTTCAGAATCGGAAACCCGAAGATGTCTGGCCTTTCGATATGTACATGTAAAGATTGTTTGCTAAATTTTCTACAAGCAATAAGCAGGTACTCTGGCAAATGTGAGAATACAGCTACAATAGCTGAATTCAGCTAACCAAACCGTATTCAGTTACAGTATATATTATACCCTCAAACCAACTGTTTTTCGATATAAACTATAATCGCTAATTTGCGCATCGAAAATAGGCTACCATATTCTCTGCCACTCTCAACTGCAATGCCTTTTGTCGACACGGCGACGCTAATTTTGTGTGAAAATTTTCTACAGCGGTCAATGTTGGTCATAATGGTTTAATAACACTCTTGTGCAATGAGGAATACCTTGAAATGTAATACAATATTCATCACCGAAGATGGAACTATTCCCGGAAGTATGATCAATAGGTTGCTGCTAAAACGTTGTTTGTTTGGTGAGTTAAAATAGGTCAAAAGGGAACATCTCGAGCAAGAGATTAATGGGGCGAGTTCCATTCACTGCTTGAGCTGACTATCCGCAAAAAGGTGTGTAAATCACATTAAAAACGTAGCTCTATCGGGCGACAGTAGACAAAACGAGCTACGTACTAGACCGTTTTGGATGTTTGCCCGACCTGTACTGTACAGTGTACATGACAAAATAATATAACAATAACATGATTTTTGAGGGCGTTATGGTTTATTAACGGCCCGGCTGGAATGATTAACAGCCCAAGGGCCTATTAGCGGCCCGAGACGAAGTCGAGGGACGATAATAGGCCCGAGGGCTGTTAATCATTCCAGAGGGCCGTTAATAAACCATAATGCCCGATGAAATCATGTTATTACTATTATTACCACAGTTTTGGACATTTGACCCATTTGAGGATTTAGTGGAATAATGAAGTACCGGTAGGTTAAGAGAGAAATATTTTCAAGAACATTTAAGTTTGATATCATTTGACTTGTCAGCTGACACGGACTGACGGAGTCTCGAAAATAGGACAGGGGAAAACCCAGCATTGAAGACGCGTAACAACCAATGAGAGGTTGACAGCTAAAAGTATCAATGCATACTTACGCTTGATACAATAATTCAATCGTATGGCGAGAATTCCAATCATAAAACCACTTTTGTGTCGAGGAAATCGGATACATCTTCCCATTATTTTCTTGAAATAAACACGCCATAATAATCGGAAGTTGAAGGGACGTAACTCTCACGATAATAAACGAGATCTATAGTTTCCGGGCGGCGGGCCGATATTGAACTAGGCTTCTCATTATCGGCCCGCGGCCCGCTGTTTTGGTATCAATACGCTATTTGGAACGCCCCGAAAAACATTATCAATGGCCTAGACTAGAGAACGCCCTATAAAGTGGTAATAATAATCAGCTGATCAGTAGATCTAAATCACCTGAACAAGAAAATGTCAAGCCAAAATTAGCTGCCTGCTATAAAGTGTTATTGATACATGTTCCAATACATTATCGATATATATATAGTCTATTCTTCTTCTTATCGTGTATATAGTAGAAATTTGCGTTTTTGTTTTGTTGTGGTGAAAAGTGAAGTATTGCGTTTCCACGGCGACAGATGCAAAACGAGGAAAAAACGAAACGATTTGATTGTGAAGATTCTAGAGATAATTTATAGTTTATTGTCTTGAATTTTATATGAATTATGAATATGGTGCAGTCCCAGAAATGTGTCAAGGCAATATTGCAACATGACATTGTCATTGTGGAATGCAACATTTTCCTAATTCCGAGTTATTTTAAGTCGTCTCACCTCGATCACAAATGTGTTCGATCGACACATTCTATTTTTAGACTGTTAACTACACACATGCTCTCAATTTGATTTTTGAAA
Organism: Siphonodentalium dalli; assembly: GCA_032622095.1. Taxonomy (NCBI): domain Eukaryota; kingdom Metazoa; phylum Mollusca; class Scaphopoda; order Gadilida; family Siphonodentaliidae; genus Siphonodentalium; species Siphonodentalium dalli. Next base: position 126,941,801 of record CP136064.1, on the reverse strand, counting down.
CATTTGCATGGCCATCATGCAATAACAAACACAGTTCAAGTTTCGTTATCTGTGTTACCTACATGGATACAAAAAATACTTACCACTAAATCGTTGTTGCAGGTCCGCCGAGAGGGCGGAGAGGCCCCATTCAACCAATTTTCCGGAGACAAAATCGTCCGCCATGATCTATAAAATGTGAATCTGAAAGCGAGTCTCCAAATATATCACGTGCACCAATGAGATTAGCACGTTTTTTGCGGAACCCCCCAATTTCCACTTCTCGTTCCTCCAATTAAGTAATATCTCCCGGGAGGGTTCAAATGAGTCTCAGTGAGATTTAAAACGACCCCTCGTGGCCACGCAAAACTATGGAATCAAGCCTCCAATTAACTTACCCCTCGAATCTTAAACCCGCAATGTTTAGTGTGCACCCCAGGATAGGCAATTTGTTCCCCGTGAGAGACCAATTCAACCTACGGAATTCTCAACCTTCCAACATTGACCCCCGTGTATTTAGTGTGAATTACGCGCAAACTTGTGAATTTGATATGGTTCATGGGGTGTAGTTAGAAATTCGAAGGTGGACACCCCTCCTTACGCAGATACCATATATAGTCACGTCCCTGCAATGGGTCGAGACTGTGTCTATAGCGCTATCTACTCACTCTATTAACGACAACCTGTCATTAAAGCGTGAAAAAAGTTGTCAGTGAAATGATCGACCTTCCGTATTTATCTAAGTGCTAGAAGCCGCCTCGAGAATTTGAACATAAAACCTGGCTTAAAATTACAACTTTATCAATGATGTTTGCTCATGACATCTTGCAATAAATAGATTAACGCATAGCTGACTGGAATTTCATGTAATTCGTGAACCTTTGAGTGAGAAAATCGTAGTGAAAGGTTACCGGTCAACAGGACACATCTACCCGTTCCAAATCGCCATCGCTTTATGAGCTGCATTGAAAGTACAAAAAAGACCGTGACGATGTTCACCGATTTACCCGTACCCGTTCCCGTCGGATGTGTATCGCAAACTTGCTATTGTTGTGAAAGATCGATAAACCAAATATGAATTTAATTAGCTGACATTTGTTATAAAGTTACCACACTAATGGACATACAATTATTACAATTACATATAAATAAGTGGGATAACTCTGGTTAAAAGACGGGGCTGGCCTGACTTTCTGTCAAATGTGAGATTAAAGTCATGTACCAAAAATTGTCACAATTCATCAATAAATGACTGTGTTACATAGGTTTGTAACAAACTTAAACTTGTTTTTCTTATGCTCATTCATGGTGGAGAGGGGATACTCAGGTCTAAATATCTCAACCCACTTCCACCTCCCATCATGGAAAGAGTTGGCAAAAAAATATAGATTTTTTTCTTATCCAAGTCATCTTGGTGGACATCACTTGGAATTATACAGAAAACATTTTCCACAACTACCCCTCTGAAAGCTTTAACATCTTCTTCCCAATCCAACAGACCTCAATTATTATTCTGATCTTGGTTGTTATCATTTGGAATCATGTAAACAAAATTCATCATTGGGCCATCATGATTATTCTAAAGGCATGTGAGAGTAATGTTATCAGATTCGTTCAAAATGTAACTTTTGGCATGCAAACTCACAGATGGAGCATTTTTTCCCAATTGGTTAGAATTGTCAACATGGTAAAAATGTTACAGTGTCTTGGGTTGTGTGTTATAGCATGATACAAGACTCAACAGGACCAATACCACCCATCGGTTCGTGTTGGTATTGGTCCCAAATCAGTTGAAATCACCTTGTATCATGCTATACCACACAACTCTTTCAAGTTATGTTGCCTGGACAAGCAGTCATAACAATTTCTCAGTTGAACTAAAATAAGTCTAAAATTAATGCAGCTAAAAATTCAAGTTACCTGTGGTAGATCCATAACCTTAATAGTTACTGTTTCATCTATCCTAATTCTTCTTAAGAGTTACCAGTAGCCTGAGTAGGATCTAAATTCTGTTCACTGTTGGATAGCTTGTAGGATATCTTCAAAAAAACAGGATGAGATACATGTAATCTATAGAAATAGAGAAAGAATGCTTATAAACCATATTAGTAGACTTTGAATTCGAACAAGACATTATTAATCGAGTCTCATATACCGAATATAACAAAATCAGTTGATTAATGTTTTTCAAGTTATGGCACTATTAAAAATTAACTAATTAAGGGCTGTGCTTCACATACCTGACCGGTTTTCAAACTCGATCAAGACATTGTTGGGCATTAATGAGCAAGTTTCATATATCAAATATCAACAAATCAGTTGATATTTGTTCAAGTTATGATGTTAAATCACTCATCTGAAAATGACCACCCACCCACCACCTGCCCATTACCAAAAATCTGTGAGATAAAAATCGCCCTTGCTATAGTTAGTAGCTAGATAGTAGATACATGGGCCAAGTACTTGCATGGCCAATTTTTCTATTTTATTTTACTTAGGAAAGAGCTTGGTATAATATATAATATATATATATAATATATACATGTAATACCCCCACCAAGGTATCTTTCTGATGAGGTTTATTAATTTTCTTATCTGGCTTATTTTGAAAGATGTCTTAATCCGACCCGTGATGACTGAATAACACCTGCACGAGTGAATACCAAAACTTTGTTTGTTGAACTTGGTTCAAAGCCTGACAGACAAAAAACTGAGAAAATTTTATGAAAGTCGATTAATCAGACAAAATAAAAACACAAATAACGCAAATGGGCACTCTTTTGAAAGTATTTGTGATGGCAAACCTCCATACCAAATTACATTCAGATCGGATAACCATGGCTAGAATAGATTTTGTACCTGTCAATCATAAAACAAGTGGCTCTGTATCCCCTGGATGTCAGTATGTTCGTTTATGTTCCCAAACTGGATTGTAGCGACTAGTATCATATTGACTTGGTCTGAAACCAAACAGAAGAATTGCTCAGAATTTTTGATGCAGCAAGTTTTATCACATACATGTAACAGTAAACTATAATGTACGAAAAAATGTTATATAATATATTTATTACATGGTCCTACCCTTATTCCATTTTCATATCCGTGATTTAGAGAGAAACAGTGTTCGCGCTGTCGGTAGCCAAATTAGCCAATGGCTAATATTAATCGAATTTGGCTAATAAAAATTTCATTTGGCTAAACTTTTTTTACCCCAAATGGAGACGGAAAGCATGGAGTCGTAAAGCTAATTAATAAAAGCGCTGAATAGATCGAAGTTATGTGACGAAAGTATTTCGTACTTATGTTAATACGCCGTCGATGACATTTAACCAGCCTAATCGTCAAAACGCTTAAGCTGTATACTGGTTATGTAACTGATTAAGCCGTCTGTAAGATAAAATACCTAAATGCTTTGTTCAGAAGAGCAGTTCTTAACTGGTTCAGTGCTGAAAGCCCATATTTGGACCCTATGTAAGAGTGCTGGAAGCCCAGATATGGGCTTTGGCAATGACACTGTCTTGTTTAGTCAACTTTTGTTTAGTTTAATCATTTAAATAGCATTTGTCAGGTAATATTTAAGAAATATTGTTATATATATAATTAAATTTGGACATTGTGAAGTTTGAACGGATGCCGACCAATAAAATTGTCAGAAAAGGTACTTATATCGCGAAAAGTTTGAGAAAATTACAAATGTTTTGCCCTAAGGGCGGCCGACAACCAAGCTCATAACCATAACCTAATCAGACATCCAGGCTCATATTGATAACCTACTTTGACAAACAGACAACCAGGCTCATAACCATAGCCTAATGAGACATCCAGGCCCATAACCATTGCCTAATGATACATCCAGACTCATAATCAACTCCGAGCATAAAATTTAATAATTTTCTGTTTGTTGAAATATATATACGCATTTTATTACGTTTATGTAGGATATTTAGCAGCGAACCAGTTAATCAATGGTTGCGTAATCTGCATCCCGTTTAATAAACTGGCTTCTCGTCATAAAAGTGTCAACGACATAGAGTTATTACAATTAATTAGCTTAGCGAATTTATGCGGGCTTTTGCGATGTGAAATCCCGCCATATTCTATAGTAATGTTTTATGAATTGATCTGCTTGTGTGATATACATGTAATACATACATATGTTCGTATAATATTGTTTTTAAAGTTGTTTTTGTGTTGTTTTAATTATGTTTTAATACTGAATAACAAATAAAGTTTAAAGCGAATATTTTAGTCATTAATTGTGAACCGCCCAGAAAATGAGGATTTAATTTGGCCAAAAAACATTTGGCTAAAGTTTTTCTCATTTGGCTAATAAAATTTTCATTTGGCTAAAATATTTTTCGGTCCAGCGCGAACACTCGAGAGAAATATCTAGCTGCCTCTACAAATACTCACCCATCACTTGAAGATGTCCCTCATGCTTTCAATAGGTTGCCTCTGTGTCCCCTGGATGTCAGTATGTTCGTTCGTGTTCCCAAACTGGATTGTAGCGACTTGTATCATATTGACTTGGTCTGAAACCAAACAGAAGGATTGTTCAGAATTTTTTATGCAGCAAGTTTTGTCAAATACATGTAACAGTAAACAAAAATGTACGAAAAAATGTTATAAAATATATTTATTACATGGTCCTACCCTTATTCCATTCAATAAACCCATTCTATAAATTGTGATATTAAACGTTCGTTTAATAATAGGAAATAGTGCCAGGTCACTCTTGAAATCGGTCTGTCGTCTGTTTACATTCCGTACACTACGTCTCAAAATACTTTGGCTTCCAATATTTTTCCCACAAGCTATAAATGAATGAAGAAGTTTGTAAAATTATGTCATTAAATATACGCCATTAAATACGACAAAGAGTCTTTATTTATCTTGGACTATTTCTTTATGAGGGCAGTTACGTGAAACGTTATTGCATGTCTTATAGGAGCCGATGTAGATCCTCTATATATACATGTATATCAACAATGTTAAAATATAGGTATGTTGTGTAATAGTTTCTCTTTGATCAGACTCGCCTATCAGTAAAAGTAATGTTTTATACAAATTTATAGATAAAGAAGCCAATTAATAATTTTCATCCGGTTCGAATGATTATTCTTCTCTGTATGGTATTCACATCCCTCATTATGAAATGAAAAGCCATAAAACTCATTTCAGCATTTGTTTTTTTTGTGAATTCTTTGCCTGACCCGTAGATATTATAGCCAGTTGTGATTTCAAGCTGGGCGACAGGGCGGGTTTGCTCACAACAAACTTTTTGACAGGTAGGATTTTGCAAATCGACTGGTAATGTACTAGTACTGGGTACCCAAAACACATATTCCCAACACATGTGTTACAGAATTGGAGTCCGTGCGGAGAAAACCTAAGTCAGTCAATACGAGTCATGAACAGATACAGAAGGGTCCACGTAATTACCAATATCAATATTATATGCCCAGAATTCAAAGGAATTGGCCCATACAAATTTCCTATTGCAAGAAACATGAACTTTCAAAACAGTACCATTTATGTTGTTGTTGTGTGTTGGCTTATATTATTATATAATTAATACTCAGAAAGTATTTTGAAATAAAAACAAATATGGTTACATATAGTTGAAGTTTTAAATATCAGTAATGATCAAATTATTTAGATGACAATTGATTTCTAACAAGATCTAACACATTCAGTAACATAATTGAACAATTCGAGCTTGTTTTGGACAATTAAAAAAAAAGCCTATTAAAAAGAATGCTGTTTTTGCCTAGGAGAAATATTTCTCCTAGGCCTTTTTTTTGCATACTAAGGACATTTTTCCTAATTATCAGTGTTGATGTCTTTAAATTAACAGAACTTGATTTGCGACAGATATCCCTTTTCTTGGCGCCAAAATACACCGAAAATATACCCGAGGTGGCAGAGTTCCATGAAAAACAAAATGGCAGACATCGACCCCATATGGGAACCCTGAGGGGGATATGGATTCCATATGGGACGGGATACAAAGATGACGACCCGATGTCTCCTGATATGCCTCTACCAACTTGTATAGGCTCCATTTCAGTATACATGTAGCCGTAGGCATATCTACCCTGCATGGTTGAGTGATTTTTTTTGCATGGTATCACTCTTTATCTACCATTTCCTATGAAATTCCCTGATAAAATTAGCGATAACGAATTGGCGATAATAAATATATGCACCGTTACGGTACGGTAGTTGCGATACAATGCACCCGTGACGCCGTTGACACAGATACCTTTGCAGGCTGGGAGAATTTACTCAAGAAAGCTAATCGTCGTTTCCATGGCCACATAGTGACTCGGCGACCTCGTCGCTATAGTATATGGCCCCGAGTAGATCTGGGAGTGAGACGAGCTGGCCCGTTTCCAACCAGCCAACACACCAAAATGTGGCAACAATATCAATGACCCCTGAATCTGAATAATTTCAACGCATGGCCTTTTAGCTGTATGCATTTCAGCGTTTAATCATAATGATTGTATCGAGGAGGTCAGTTGTACTAAGTAACCTAATTTCGCGTCAATCACTCAATGACAATGAATTATATTGAATAGAATTAATTGAATGTTTTTACGTGGAAAACACTTATATTATAATATATAATACAGTAATTTAGTAAATACTCACTTTGTGATTATCTTGTTTCAAGTTCGATCTGCATCTGTATGTTGGTCGGGCGGGTGTATGAGCCTTGATTTGGCTGTAGGTTCACCGTTGGACGACTTACGCTGTTAATGTTGTTGTTGATGTTAAATCATATGCGCTGGCCGTGTCCTTCAGCCTCCAGGTGGTTCCATTCAATGATTGTTTTGACAAAGAATGAGTTTTTATACTGTTTGTCCTTATTGTTTCATAGGAAAGCTTCAACTAGTTATAAGAGGACGAAAGTCTTGTAAATCTTCTTAGATCTATCTTCTATTCAGGTTGAAATGAAAGTCAGTGAAATTTGCCCGCGTCAATTAGAGTTTGGACCTTTGGTATCCGCAAGACACCTGATTCTCAAAGAACACAGAATCTTGAGTGACAGCAAAATAACAATTTTGGCAAAATGTATTATCCCGACACGAAGTATGACCTTTACCTACAGACATGACAATTGGAACTTATTCCCTATTCCTTATTTTCAAAAATGTCGCTTTCGACCGATTTGACGGCATGGGTGGGTGGCCCGCCCCAAATACCACCTAGAAACACCCCGACCCCCCACCCATCACCCAAGGATTTCGACCGATTTGACGACATGGGTGGGTGGCCCGCCCCAAATACCACCTAGAAACACCCCGACCCCCCGTTTAATTAATCTGAAAAAAACTGCCAGATCACATGATAACCCACTTCATGACATAGTAGTTGCAAGTTTTAGTTGAATCGCTAAATATCATATATAGCACACTCGTATGGACGATGGTCGGTCTATGTCCTATTATGCTTTGCCAGACTCCGTATATGACTGAATTCTTTCTGATACACGTCACACTCGTATGGACGATCGCCGGTGTTCGTCCTCTTATGCATTGTCAGACTCCATATATGACTGAATTCTTTATGACACACGTCACGCTCGTATGGTCGATCGCCGGTGTTCGTCCTCTTATGCATTGCCAGACTCCACATATAACTGAATTCCTTATGATACACGTCACGCTCGTATGGTCGATCGCCGGTGTTCGTCCTCTTATGCATTGTCAGACTCCATATATAACTGAATTCCTTCTGATACACGTCACACTCGTATGGACGATCGCCGGTTTTCGTCCTCTTATGCATTGTCAGACTCCATATATGACTGAATTCCTTGTCATACACGTCACTCTCATATGGACGATCGCCAGTGTTCGTCCTTTTATGCATTGTCAGACACCATATATGACTGAATTCCTTATGATACACGTCACGCTCGTATGGTCGATCGCCAGTGTACGTCCTTTTATGCTTTGCAAGACTCCATACATAACTGAATGCCTTCTGATACACGTCACACTCGTATGGACGATCGCCGGTGTATAATAAATACCCTGTGCGCATTTCACAGAAAGAGGAGGAAGTCTATATGCATTGCAGCATGCGAGCATATATATAACTAGAAGGTGACCCGACTTCGTCCGGGCTTTGACCTTGAATTGTCTATATTGAAGGCCAAGGTCAAGTGGGGTCACGATTTGACCCGTCCAAAACACAGTGCCCGAACAAAAGTACCCGACAAAAGTACCCGTCGAAATCCATCCGGTTTTACCCGATTTGACCTTGAATTGACCATTTTGAAGGTCAAGGTCAGGTGGACCAACACCCCAAAAATGGTGGAAATCGGCCCAGCGGATACCGGGAAATCGGCCCATCGGATACCGAGATACCCTATGCATCAAATTTCGTCCGTAAAAATCCGCCAGTTTAACCCGATTTGATTTCCACTGAAGTATATAAACGCGCCTCATATACACACGCTCATTAATTATCAAGTTTCAACGTAAAGATAAATTACCATCGGTGCCCGAGATATCGCCAAGACGTCTGAAACAGTCAAATGCATCGGCCGGAGAAGAGTTAACGTGATCTAACCTTATGACCTCTAACGACGTCATAGAAGTTACGCATTGTTTTTACCCTGATAGAAGATCGTACCACTTCTTCTTAATAATTGAGGCAGATAACTAAAACGGATACATACATATTATATATCGTTGGAAAGAGGAAACACGAAAGATTCTCATAGTGTCATTATTATGACTAGCATGTTATTATTCGCGCTGTTTCGAATCGATTTGTAAGCACCGAACTGAAATATATTAGCGCAAAACGGCGTAAAAACAGATTTGACCTCGGCACGTGAAAAGTTGACCTCGCACGGACAAATTAATAGGCCTATGTTGGTCCTGACCCGAAAATACCCCCACATACCAAGTTTCATCGAAATCGGCTGGGCCATTTTCGAGTCCATCGATTACAAACACACAAACAAACAAACAAACAAACAGATCTTCCAAAATATATAATAGATAACAAGGAAAAAACAGGTGTGTGCAACTTAGTGTGAAAATGTCGGATATCAATAAACTGGTCGCTTGTCTTAAAACTTTAGATGATTTCAGTTATAGATGGAGTCTGGTAATGCATTAAAGGACGAACACCGGCGATCGTCCATACCAGTGTGACCTGTATCAGAAGGAATTAAGTTATATATGGAGTCTGGCAAAGCATAAGAGGACGAACACCGGCGATCGACCATACGAGCGTGACGTGTATTATAAGGAATTCAGTCATATATGGAGTCTGACAATGCATAAGAGAACGAACACTGGTGATCGACCATACGAGAGTGACGTGTATGAGAAAGAATTCAGGCATATAGTTTTAGGATAATATTTTATTTCACAATACATTATACATTAATACGTTATAATATAAGTCAATTTATATGTGTATTGTGTGGAGTGTCGTGGCCTATGATGGCATTCTACCCGGCACCCCTGGATGACAAAATACAACCAATAATGGCTACATAAAGAATTTAAATATTTCACTATAATTTTCAGATTAGATTAATATATAAATTGGATTTAAATATTGATATGGATTCCAGTGAATAAACAAATATGTTTCAGTTGTGTGGATATAAATGGATATGAATGAATATGCAACGGTCAATTTTCTCAATAACAAGTTTTGGAGTATGTTTGGGCTGCATTTACTAAGGAGAATTATTAAGACTTATAAGCATATATGAAGTCTGGCAATGCATAAGAGGACGAAAACCGGAGATCGACCATACGAGCGTGACGTGTATCATAAGGAATTCAGTCATATATGGAGTCAGACAATGCATAAGAGAACGAACACCGGTGATCGTCAATACGAGTGTGATGTGTATCAGAAGGAATTCAGTTATGTATGGAGTCTTGCAAAGCATATGAGGACGAACACCGGCGATCGACCATACGAGCGTGACGTGTATCATAAGGAATTCAGTCATATATGGAGTCTGACAATGCATAAGAGGACGAACACTGCCGATCGTCCACACGAGAGTGACGTGTATGACAAGGAATTTAGTCATATATGTAGTCTGACAATGCATAAGAGGACGAACACTGGCGATCGACCATACGAGCGTAACGTGTATCATAAGGAATTCAGTCATATATGGAGTCTGGCAATGCATAAAAGGACGAAAACCGGCGATCGTCCATACGAGTGTGACGTGTATCAGAAGGAATTCAGTTATATATGGAGTCTGACAATGCATAAGAGGACGAACACCGGCGATCGACCATACGAGCGTGACGTGTATCATAAGGAATTCAGTTATATGTGGAGTCTGGCAATGCATAAGAGGACGAACACCGGCGATCGACCATACGAGCGTGACGTGTATCATAATGAATTCAGTCATACGAGAGTCTGGCAATGTATAAGAAGACGAACACCGGCGATCGACCACACGAGCGTGACGTGTGTCATAAAGAATTCAGTCATATATGGAGTCTGACAATGCATAAGAGGACGAACACCGGCGATCGTCCATACGAGTGTGACGTGTATCAGAAAGAATTCAGTCATATACGGAGTCTGGCAAAGCATAATAGGACATAGACCGGCCATCGTCCATACGAGTGTGCTATATATGATATTTAGCGATTCAACTAAAACTTGCAACTACTGTGTCATGAAGTGGGTTATCATGTGATCTGGCAGTTTTTTCAGACAAATTAAACGGGGGTTGGAGTGTTTCTAGGTGGTATTTGGGGCGGGCCACCCATCCATGCCGTCAAATCGGTCGAAATTCTTACCGTTCTCGAAAATGGTCCATACCCCATTTTCACCACCTCGGGGTGGCACACCCCGGGGGTGATGGGTGGGGGGTCGGGGTGTTTCTATGTGGTATTTGGGGCGGGCCACCCACCCATGCCGTCAAATCGGTCGAAATCCTTACAGTTCTCGAAAATGGTCCATACCCCATTTTCACCCCCTCGGGGTGGCACCCACCGGGGGTGATGGGTGGGGGGTCGGGTTGTTTCTAGGTGGTATTTGGGGCGGGCCACCCACCCATGCCGTCAAATCGGTCGAAATACTTACCGTTCTCGAAAATGGTCCAAACCCCATTTTCACCCCCCGGGGGTGATGGGTGGGGGGTCGGGGTGTTTCTAGATGGTATTTGGGGCGGGCCACCCACCATGCCGTCAAATCGGTCGAAATACTTACCGTTCTCGAAAATGGTTCATACCCCATTTTCACCCCCTCGGGGTGGCACCCCCGGGGGTGATGGTGGGGGTCGGGGTGTTTCTAGGTGGTATTTGGGGCGGTCCACCCACCCATGCCGTCAAATCGGTCGAAATCCTTACCGTTCTCGAAAATGGTCCATACCCCATTTTCACCCCCTCGGGGTGGCACCCCCCGGGGGTGATGGGTGGGGGGTCGGGGTGTTTCTAGGTGGTATTTGGGGCGGGCCACCCACCCATGCCGTCAAATCGGTCGAAATCCTTACCGTTCTAGAAAATGGTCCATACCCCATTTTCACCCCCTCGGGGTGACACCCCCCGGGGTTGATGGGTGGGGGGTCGGGTGTTTCTAGGTGGTATTTGGGGCGGGCCACCCACCCATGCCGTCAAATCGGTCGAAATCCTTACCGTTCTCGAAAATGGTCCATACCCCATTTTCACCCCCTCGGGGTGGCACCCACCGGGGGTGATGGGTGGGGGGTCGGGTTGTTTCTAGGTGGTATTTGGGGCGGGCCACCCACCCATGCCGTCAAATCGGTCGAAATACTTACCGTTCTCGAAAATGGTCCAAACCCCATTTTCACCCCCCGGGGGTGATGGGTGGGGGGTCGGGGTGTTTCTAGATGGTATTTGGGGCGGGCCACCCACCATGCCGTCAAATCGGTCGAAATACTTACCGTTCTCGAAAATGGTTCATACCCCATTTTCACCCCCTCGGGGTGGCACCCCCGGGGGTGATGGTGGGGGTCGGGGTGTTTCTAGGTGGTATTTGGGGCGGTCCACCCACCCATGCCGTCAAATCGGTCGAAATCCTTACCGTTCTCGAAAATGGTCCATACCCCATTTTCACCCCCTCGGGGTGGCACCCCCCGGGGGTGATGGGTGGGGGGTCGGGGTGTTTCTAGGTGGTATTTGGGGCGGGCCACCCACCCATGCCGTCAAATCGGTCGAAATCCTTACCGTTCTAGAAAATGGTCCATACCCCATTTTCACCCCCTCGGGGTGACACCCCCCGGGGTTGATGGGTGGGGGGTCGGGTGTTTCTAGGTGGTATTTGGGGCGGGCCACCCACCCATGCCGTCAAATCGGTCGAAATCCTTACCGTTCTCGAAAATGGTCCAAACCCCATTTTCACCCTCTCGGGGTGGTACCCCCTGGGGTGATGGGTGGGGGGGTCGGGGTGTCTCTAGGTGGTATTTGGGGCGGGCCACCCACCCATGCCGTCAAATCGGCCGAAATCCTTACCGTTCTCGAAAATGGTCCATACCCCATTTTCACCCCCTCGGGGTGACACCCCCCGGGGTTGATGGGTGGGGGGTCGGGTGTTTCTATGTGGTATTTGGGGCGGGCCACCCACCCATGCCGTCAAATCGGTCGAAATCCTTACCGTTCTCGAAAATGGTCCAAACCCCATTTTCACCCCCTCGGGGTGGCACCCCCCGGGGGTGATGGGTGGGGGTCGGGGTGTTTCTAGGTGGTATTTGGGGCGGGCCACCCACCCATGCCGTCAAATCGGTCGAAATCCTTACCGTTCTCGAAAATTGTCCATACCCCATTTTCACCCCTCGGGGTGACACCCCCCGGGGTTGATGGGTGGGGGGTCGGGTGTTTCTATGTGGTATTTGGGGCGGGCCACCCACCCATGCCGTCAAATCGGTCGAAATCCTTACCGTTCTCGAAAATGGTCCAAACCCCATTTTCACCCCCTCGGGTGATGGGTGGGGGGTCGGGGTGTCTCTAGGTGGTATTTGGGGCGGGCCACCCACCCATGCCGTCAAATCGGCCGAAATCCTTACCGTTCTCGAAAATGGTCCATACCCCATTTTCACCCCCTCGGGGTGACACCCCCCGGGGGTGATGGGTGGGGTGTCGGGGTGTTTCTAGGTGGTATTTGGGGCGGGCCACCCACCCATGCCGTCAAATCGGTCGAAATCCTTACCGTTCTAGAAAAATGGTCCATACCCCATTTTCACCCCCTCGGGGTGACACCCCCCGGGGTTGATGGGTGGGGGGTCGGGTGTTTCTAGGTGGTATTTGGGGCGGGCCACCCACCCATGCCGTCAAATCGGTCGAAATCCTTACCGTTCTCGAAAATGGTCCATACCCCATTTTCACCCCCTCGGGGTGGCACCCACCGGGGGTGATGGGTGGGGGGTCGGGTTGTTTCTAGGTGGTATTTGGGGCGGGCCACCCACCCATGCCGTCAAATCGGTCGAAATACTTACCGTTCTCGAAAATGGTCCAAACCCCATTTTCACCCCCCGGGGGTGATGGGTGGGGGGTCGGGGTGTTTCTAGATGGTATTTGGGGCGGGCCACCCACCATGCCGTCAAATCGGTCGAAATACTTACCGTTCTCGAAAATGGTTCATACCCCATTTTCACCCCCTCGGGGTGGCACCCCCGGGGGTGATGGTGGGGGTCGGGGTGTTTCTAGGTGGTATTTGGGGCGGTCCACCCACCCATGCCGTCAAATCGGTCGAAATCCTTACCGTTCTCGAAAATGGTCCATACCCCATTTTCACCCCCTCGGGGTGGCACCCCCCGGGGGTGATGGGTGGGGGGTCGGGGTGTTTCTAGGTGGTATTTGGGGCGGGCCACCCACCCATGCCGTCAAATCGGTCGAAATCCTTACCGTTCTAGAAAATGGTCCATACCCATTTTCACCCCCTCGGGGTGACACCCCCCGGGGTTGATGGGTGGGGGGGTCGGGTGTTTCTAGGTGGTATTTGGGGCGGGCCACCCACCCATGCCGTCAAATCGGTCGAAATCCTTACCGTTCTCGAAAATGGTCCAAACCCCATTTTCACCCTCTCGGGGTGGTACCCCCTGGGGTGATGGGTGGGGGGGTCGGGGTGTCTCTAGGTGGTATTTGGGGCGGGCCACCCACCCATGCCGTCAAATCGGCCGAAATCCTTACCGTTCTCGAAAATGGTCCATACCCCATTTCACCCCTCGGGGTGACACCCCCCGGGGTTGATGGGTGGGGGTCGGGTGTTTCTATGTGGTATTTGGGGCGGGCCACCCACCCATGCCGTCAAATCGGTCGAAATCCTTACCGTTCTCGAAAATGGTCCAAACCCCATTTTCACCCCCTCGGGGTGGCACCCCCCGGGGGTGATGGGTGGGGGTCGGGGTGTTTCTAGGTGGTATTTGGGGCGGGCCACCCACCCATGCCGTCAAATCGGTCGAAATCCTTACCGTTCTCGAAAATTGTCCATACCCCATTTTCACCCCCTCGGGGTGACACCCCCCGGGGTTGATGGGTGGGGGTCGGGTGTTTCTATGTGGTATTTGGGGCGGGCCACCCACCCATGCCGTCAAATCGGTCGAAATCCTTACCGTTCTCGAAAATGGTCCAAACCCCATTTTCACCCCCTCGGGGTGGCACCCCCCGGGGGTGATGGGTGGGGGTCGGGGTGTTTCTAGGTGGCATTTGGGGCGGGCCACCCACCCATGCCGTCAAATCGGTCGAAATCCTTACCGTTCTCGAAAATGGTCCATACCCCATTTTCACCCCCTCGGGGTGACACCCCCCGGGGTTGATGGTGGGGGTCGGGGTGTTTCTAGGTGGTATTTGGGGCGGGCCACCCACCCATGCCGTCAAATCGGTCGAAATCCTTACCGTTCTCGAAAATGGTCCATACCCCATTTTCACCCCCTCGGGGGTGGCACCCCCGGGGTGATGGGTGGGGGGTCGGGTGTTTCTAGGTGGTATTTGGGGCGGGCCACCCACCCATGCCGTCAAATCGGTCGAAATCCTTACCGTGCTCGAAAATGGTCCAAACCCCATTTTCACCCCCTCGGGTGGCACCCCCCGGGGGTGATGGGTGGGGCGGGGTGTTTTCTAGGTGGTATTTGGGGCAGGCCACCCACCCATGCCGTCAAATCGGTCGAAATCCTTACCGTTCTCGAAAATGGTCCATACCCCATTTTCACCCCCTCGGGGTGACACCCCCCGGGGGTGATGGGTGGGGGGTCGGGGTGTTTCTAGGTGGTATTTTGGGACGGGCCACCCACCCATGCCGTCAAATCGGTCGAAATCCTTACCGTTCTCGAAAATGGTCCATACCCCATTTTCACCCCCTCGGGGGTGGCACCCCCCGGGGGTGATGGGTAGGGGGTCGGGGTGTTTCTAGGTGGTATTTGGGGCGGGCCACCCACCCATGCCGTCAAATCGGTTTGAAAGCGACATTTTTGAAAATAAGGAATAAGGAATAGGGAATAAGTTCCAATTGTCA
The DNA here is from genome assembly GCA_032622095.1 of Siphonodentalium dalli. NCBI lineage: Eukaryota > Metazoa > Mollusca > Scaphopoda > Gadilida > Siphonodentaliidae > Siphonodentalium > Siphonodentalium dalli. Next base: position 126,926,339 of record CP136064.1, on the reverse strand, counting down.
TGTCTGTCTTCACCTTTATGTGCAGAGCCAATCAGAGCTCGTCCATAACACATGTGCGCACCGGGGGCCTATGCTTAAGCTGTTCTATTTTTATATACTGACTTATCTGGCAACGTACTTATTAAGCAGAACATCGGTACTACTTTTGGTACAAGGGTGCTAACTCTAACTCATTAAGATTATGGAAAAATTACAATACACGTTGTTGGTTAAACCCCGTATCGTTGTGTGCTTTTTCACTAATACATACCGGGTTTTACCTCAATACAAACCCATCGGTTTGTGTACAGAAATTTAAAGACAATTAGAGAGGGTCTGGATTTACTGAGCTTAACTCTGAATGAAAGATAATACTCCTGAACCACAGTCAATGGCAATTATTGAAAAAAATATGACCCCTTTCGTTTACTAATTAATATTAAGAAGATGGTATATTTTGATAATATTGCCAATGACCGAAGTGTAATGGACAGGTACAGATTTTATATATATGGCGCATTCTAGTGCGCACATTCATAAATTGGGATTGTAAACATAATACGACCGCTTCTTACAAAGTCACCTTTTGCGTATCATAAATAAATCCACTTGTTTTAATAAGAAGGAATATTTATTCCCTGCCACAAGTCACACACACACATACTTGCAAACGTTACCAGTCGCGGCAGCCTCGAGAGACATATTATTAATTTAACTGATTATCGTATTAATGTTTAAATCATTTGCAATCATTTCATATCAGGCATTAAATATCTGTAAACACATGCGTGTTTATGTGGAAACGGTCATTGTCTACCAGTCGAATGACGATGTGTACCCTGGGACTGCACGTGCACAGTAGTGTACCCCACAAAATTACAGAGTGCGTAAGCGTACCCTGCTCTTCGAATTCCATAACTGCTGCAACTCCAAGATTATTTGACCATATTTTTGACCCAATGATTGGTATTTAAAATGTGGACATAAAAAAATAATCTAATGGCCATTATTTAATTATCATACAGATCCAAATAAGGACCATCTATAGGGTGAATTTTTGGCTGAGAAAATTAATAATCAAATGATTATTTGGATACCAAGAGTAATATTTTTCATGACGAATTGTCGCCGGGTGCTTCCAAAACTTGTCATTATTATTGTTATATATAATTATTAATGCGGTGGCGCATATTAAAGAGCGTATTTTCGACCAGAAACTGATCCAGCAACTGTTGTGGAACCAGAAGAAACTTTAATTCTTTATTAAATCATTGTAGTATTGTTACAGTCTAATCGGGAATCAAATCGTGTTATTTCTTAAAATGATATTGCATTATTCAATGTACGTCTGAAGCATTCACCATCGATTGCTATTACCATACGTTAACGGCTGGTCCAATCTGTGATACAATCATAATCTACGATGCGTGTGTAAGTCACAACAATAAAGAGCGTTCCGTTGGGTCCGAGGAATTTATCCATACCGCGAATGCCTTATAAGACGTACATTGAATACAATATATATATATATATATATATATATATATATATATATATATATATATATGGATTAATACGAGCTGATTCCCGATTAGACTGGTGTTGTCATTGATTTGTGATGTATCTATTATATATTTATATAGTTTTTTTAAAGCATGCATGCAATACCGTATGATATATTGTTTGTGTTTGTTTTTTTTACAAATTGTTACCCAGCTGGATGTATTTATAATTACTTTAAAGTTAATTTGATAACCTGCCTGCACATATGCCATTTTTATACATTCCTGATGTGGAATTTACTAACGTAGAACTAACGTGCTAATTTGCTAACGTAAATCATATGTGCAATTTTATAGCTATTAAGAGCTATAAAATTGCACATATGCTTTATGTTAGCAAATTTGCACGTTAGTTCCACGTTAGAAATTTAGTTGGGAATTTTCTAACGTAGAACTACTGTGCATATCCGCTAACCTGACCACATGTGCAATATGTTAGTTTTTAAGCTCCGCCCATCTCACTTTTAACAGTTAAATTACGACATTAGTTCTACATTAGTTCTACGTTAGCGATCATATTAGAAATCATCTTAGATCTAATGTGGTTTTAGGTTAGCAGTTTTTGGTAAGGGGGAATCTCTACTTATCCAAGTTTCTGACAAAGCAATTATATCAAATTTGTAACAAGCATTTGATAGTAAAGTTTTCAACTTTTCGAAGTTGGCTGAAATACTACGACAGTTGATATGAATTATAGATAAATTCATGTCATTTGCAGAGTATCGAGAGTATTTGCTTCTGAATTGATCTTCAGTAGGGGAAACTGGGGTGGAGTGGGACAGTGGGTACTGTGGGACAGTAGAGATAACTCAATACCATCCATGAGTTGCCTCATCTGTATGGATTCACTTGATGCTCATAAGATGTCCGAAGCACATATGACATGAATAATATGTGTGGCAAGCATATTAAAGTTTTATGTGAAAAAAAGGGTTTTTATGGAATCTGGGCAATTTTTTTGGAACACAACATTTTGAAATATTTAAAGTACATATGAGAGATATTTTCTTACCGACTCTGAGCTCTGAAACAACTGTTTGGGCTTCAAATTGCATATCTGTTTCAATACCTTAGCATAGGCATGTTGCTAGAATATTGACTCAACCGACACATGACCATGTCGGGGTAGAGTGGGACATTTGGCTTGGTGTACATTGGGACGGTTAGTTACAGCAATGTATAGTTGAGCAGATCTTTGGAAAATACCATTCCTGGTTGCTTTTATCTTCTGCATGTAGACACCCAACAGAATGTTTTTTAATTATTTTGTCAGATTAGAATTGGGCCCTATGGATCGACACTGTGTCCCACTCCTCTCCGATTGAGTGGAAGTATCAATAAAACATTATGTTTCAACTATATAAATGTGTGTTACCACATAACTAATTTCCCTCTTTGAATGAATAACTGTTTCGTTTGTTGTTATGGGGTATGTTATTGAATTCCAATGGGTGACCCATTGTACCCCATGACCCGGGGAAGTGTGGGACATTTGGGTACCTTGTTTTAAGTTGCCAGCATGGGAAATATATCAAGTTGGCAATGGTATACACAGTCATATTAGTTGCGGTAATCAATTATGTATAAATCGTACACAAAACAACAGTTGGATATGTAGCACAAATTGAGTTCTGGGCCTTGGAAGAAAAAATGTCCCACTCCACCCCAGTTCCCCCTATAATATGGACATTTGTTGTGTACTTCTTTATAAAAGTTGTTATCAGGGTCGATTTCATCGCCTGAGTAATAACCTTTGTTATTGGACAATGTAAATGGCTCAAAATTTAGATTGGTGCAATTTGTATATAATTCCACAAGATCATCTTCTATTCCAAGCAAGTACTGCATAAATTCTTCATCATTCAGGTTGGAAAATGGTAAGTTATTGCTAATACAATTTTTGCAAAACCATGTCGAGGTTTGTTTAGATAGATTGTACAGATCTAGTTTGGTTAGATTTGCACATTTTCTGTGAACCCAACATTCACATAAATCACAGTAAATAGAATTAGAACCTACATTGTTCTGACATATGCTGCATTTGTAAGCAATTGTGTAACAAAAACAAAGAAATTATTAGTTATAGCTGTACGCGTTTAAGTCCTCCATATTTCTGATTAGAATTGCACTAGAATGTGCTTTGCTGTTGTTTTTGTTGTGTGATTTATTTTACTTTACAAGAGCATGATCGACGGCGAATTAACAATTAATTAATTATTGAATTGATAATTAAATATAACAAATTATAAATCATATAAAATATGTAGATTATAGTGTAAAAATAGGCTAATATTTTGTCTTCAATAAATTTGTTCGATTTGACATTTTGTTGTTGTTGTTATATGTTGTTTAATACTTAATATTGTTGGGTGTTAATTTTGTATTATGTTATGTCAATCATGAATTAATTTTTTTTAATTTATAATAAATTCTTCAGCAAGTTTAGGTCAATATAGGTCAGCTGAAACTAAAATAAATCAATACCAACGTTGCGAAAAACAGACGTAATAAAACAAAATTTATCACGCATAATAAAACAGACTTTAACTCAAAAAACAAATTCAATATTTACTTGATCATCTCATATGCTGGTCACCACACTATCAAATATTAGCAGCTGATACAGTGCTTAAGTAGGTACACTTTTCACATTTCAGTTCGGTCGTGGTGTTTGTTTCTTCAATACGGCGAAATATGGTCATGAAACTTGACATATATGGATTAGAGTTATATCCCGTAGTTCTGTTCGGAGCGCCGAGTAGAATACAGCCAAATGTCAAACCGAATAATGCCGAACATCTTTCGGTATGACTCGGGGGATCTTCAATAGGGGGAATCAGACGAATTGGCAAGGTTTCGTTTCTTCCCTCGCTAAGATCCCCCGATTATTCCCGAAGTCGTTCGGTATGTTTCGGAAATACAAGAACAACAAAAATGACCGCTTTTGTTTTGAAATTGTTTTATTAAACATTTCCTCAACATCAAAGGAGATTGCACAGTACAATACATTAAAAATAACTATAATCCTCAATCCGATCACCAACACATAGAAAACGGAGACGAATTGCAGTAACAGAGACTGATAGTGATAGTGACTGAAATTGAAATTGCAAGGGTAGAATTCTTCGGTCGCTAAGATCCCCCGATGATTCCCGAGGCCTTTCGGTATGTTTCGGAAATACACAACACAATTTTTTGCCGCTGCAGTTTTGAAATTGTTTTAACATTTCCTCGACACGTGTTTCACATCAAATGAGATTGCACAGTACAATACATTAATAACTATAATCATCAATCCGATCAACCAACATTGAGAAAACGGAGACGAAGTGCAGTAATAGAGACTGGTAGTGATAGTGACTGAAATTGAAATTCGCAATGTGAGCGCTTCAAAACAACATTTATGAATGAACTGTGACGTCACATGGAATCGCGTGCAAACATTCCAACGTATATTCATGCGCACTATAACAAAATATTTCCTAGTTTGTATCATTATTTGATTGCCTGCCATAGTAGATAATATGGTAAAACATATAAGAAAGTACCTAATATATATATATACTAGAAGGTGACCCGACTTCGTCCGGGTTTGACCTTGAATTGTCTATTTTGAAGGCCAAGGTCAAGTGGGGTCACGATTTGACCCGTCCAAAACACAGTGCCCGAACAAAAGTACCCGTCGAAATCCATCCGGTTTTACCCGATTTGACCTTGAATTGACCATTTTGAAGGTCAGGTGGGGTCAAACACCAACACCCCAAAAATGGTGGAAATCGGCCCAGCGGATACCGAGATACCCTATGCATCAAATTTCGTCCGTAAAAATCCGCCAGTTTAACCCGATTTGATTTCCACTCAAGTATATAAACGCGCCTCATACACACACGCTCATTAATGATCAAGTTTCAACGTAAATATAAATTACCATCGGTGCCCGAGATATCGCCAAGACGTCTGAAACAGTCAAATGCATCGGCCGGTTAAGCGTTAACGTGATCTAACGTTATGACCTCTAACGACGTCATAGAAGTTACGCATTGTTTTTATCCTGATGGAAGATAGTACCACTTCTTCTTGATGATTGAGGCAGATAACTAAAACGAATACATACGCATTATATATCGTTGGAAAGAGGAAACACGAAAGATTCTCACAGTGTCATTATTATATTCGCGCTGTTTCGAATCGATTTGTAAGCACCGAACTCAAATGAAAGTCCCGTAACACAGCGTAAAAACGGATTTGACCTCGGCACGTGAAAAGTTGACCTCGGATCTGAAAATCAATAGGCCTATGTTACTCCTGACCCGAAAATACCCCCACATACCAAGTTTCATCGAAATCGGGTCGGCCGTTTTCGAGTTCATCGATTACACACACACAAACAAACAAACAAACAGATCTTCCAAAATATATAATAGACTAGAAGGTGACCCGACTTCGTCCGGGCTTTGACCTTGAATTGTCCATTTTGAAGGTCAAGATCAAGTGGGGTCACGATTTGACCAGTCCAAAAACACTGCCCGGACAAAAGTACCCGACAAACGTGCCCGTCGAAATCCATCCGGTTTTACCCGATTTGACCTTGAATTGATCATTTTGAAGGTCAAGGTCTGGTCGGGGTCACGATTGGATCCGTCCAAAACAATCAGTGGACAAAACTAACCCCACGTATAAAATTTCGTCGAAATCCCATCAAAATTGGCGATTTGACCTTGAAGTTACCCGATTTCAAGGTCAATGTCACGTCGCACGGGCAAATGAATATGCTTATGAGACTCGCCATAAGAAAGTACCCCCACATACCAAGTTTCATCGAAATCCCGTGATATTCGGGCGTTTGACCTTGAAATGACCCGAAGATTGCCGAACGTCACTCGGTGCTAAGATCCCCCGAAGATTCCCGAACATCACTACCGAACCTGCGACGGAGATTCTCGGTACAAACACATTGTGTATATAATACGTTTATCTACCATTCGTGTGACAGAATCCACTACACCAATTTCATTTTAAGAGTTTTTTTTAAATGCCAAAATCGTTGGATTTGTGTCCGACGATTAGTTTTCTTGAGTAATTTCTCCCAACCTGCAAGTTTATCTGTGTCACACGATTAACTCGATTTGCTAAATTCTCCTAACCTGCAATGGCACGCGCTTTTGTCTAACGGAAATTGAATTCAATGGACAAAATCTCCCACACCTGCGTTTTTTTGTTTATATAATATTACAAATATATATTAGTTATTTTCTGATATGTTTTACCATATTACCTACGATGAGAGGCAATCAAATAATGATACAAACTAGGAATTTTTTTTTATAGTGCGCATGAATATACGTTGGAATGTTTGCACGCGATTCCATGTGACGTCACAGTTTATTCATAAATGTTGTTTTGAAGCGCGCACATTGCGAATTTCAATTTCAGTCACTATCACTATCAGTCTCTATTACTGCAATTCGTCTCCGTTTTCTCTGTGTTGGTTGATCGGATTGAGGATTATAGTTATTTTTAATGTATTGTACTGTGCAATCTCCTTTGATGTCGAGGAAATGTTAAAACAATTTCAAAACAACATACGGCCATTTTGTTATTCTTGTATTTCCGAAACATACCGAACGACTTCGGGAATAATCGGGGGATCTTAGCGAGGGAAGAAACGAAACCTTGCCCAATTTTAATGTTCTTCCCTCGCTAAGATCCCCCGACGATTCCCGAACATCACTCGGTGCTAAGATCCCCCGAAGATTCCCGAACATCACTACCGAACCTGCGACGGAGATTCTCGACATTGCCAATTTCAATTTCAGTCACTATCACTATCAGTCTCTATTACTGCAATTCGTCTCCGTTTTCTATGTGTTGGTTGATCGGATTGAGGATTACAGTTATTTTTAATGTATTGTACTGTGCAATCTCCTTTGATGTCGAGGAAATGTTAAAACACTGATTTCAAAACAACAGCGGCAATTTTTGTTATTCTTGTATTTCCGAAACATAAATAGAATTCTTCCGCCGCTAAGATCCCCCGATGATTCCCGAACATCACTCGGTGCTAAGATCCCCCGAAGATTCCCGAACATCACTATACCGAACCTGCGACGGAGATTCTTGGTACAAACACACTGTGCATGTAACACGTTATAACACGTTATCTACCATTCGTGTGACAGAATCCACCATACCAATTTCATTTTAAGAGTGTTTTTAAAGCCAAAATCGTTGGATTTGTGTCCGACGATTAGTTTTCTTGAGTAAATTGTCTCAACCTGCAAGTTTATTTGTGTCACACGATTAACTCGATTTGCTAAATTCTCCTAACCTGCAATGGCACGCGCATAATTATGTCTTACGAAATTTAAATTCAATGGACAAAATCTCCCACACCTGTGTTTTTTATATAACTAAATACTCAACATATATATATATATATATTAGGTACTTTCTGATATGTTTTACCATATTATCTACTATGACAGGCAATCAAATAATGATACAAACTAGGAAATATTTTGTTATAGTGCGCATGAATATACGTTGGAATGTTTGCACGCGATTCCATGTGACGTCACAGTTCATTCATAAATGTTGTTTTGAAGCGCTCACATTGCGAATTTCAATTTCAGTCACTATCACTACCAGTCTCTATTACTCGCGCTCTCCCTTCGGTCACCGGTCTAGCCCCCCCTGTCGGGGACCATAGCCCCTCCGTCGGGGAAATCCTGGCGCCACCCCTGCCCACTACCCAGCTTTTTTTTAAATATTCAGTTGTGTACCCAGCTTTTAAAAAATTTACATTTGGGTACCCAGCTTTATGAAATCTCACACAGAATGTAATTTAATTAGTGATTGCCATCAGTTTTTTTAAATGAACCTGTTAAATTTGTGAATACTTGCATTGTTTATGTATGATATATTTATTCACCACGATACGCTTGATCACAGGAGCCTGGAATTTGGTCAAAAACTCTCTTTTATTGGCGGAACCTGCAGTCCCGGGTGCTGGTTCCGCCAATAAAAGAGGGGTTTTGACCAAATTCCAGGCTCCTGTAGCTTGACAATAGCGGAAAGAAGAATTGTAGGCACAGGACATAGGTCCTGCAGGTTACTTTTGGGTAAATTTGGGTACCGATACCCAAATGTAAATTTTATAAAAGTTGGGTACCCAACTGAAATTTGTTATAAAAGCTGGGTATACCCAACTGAACGAAAGGCGGTGATAGTTATGGGAGGCCCTTTTCATATTTATTATTTATTTACGCTTAAGCGCAAATATTTGCGCTTAATTGCACATAACTTCTATCATTTTTGCTTAAGCACAAATATTTATGCTTAAGCGTCAATATTTATGCTTAAGCGTTAATCATTTGCACTTAAACACAAATCATTTGCGCTTAATCGCAAATAAATATTCAGTGACCCCCCCCCCCCCCCCCCCCCCCCCCCCACTGAATTAATTTTAATTGGCACAGGCTAAACACATCACTCAAGTCTATATATAGGCCACCATATGAAAAGGGCCATTTCAGGGTCAGTGAATGCTTGAGTTGAACCAGGAGTCTAGTCTAACTATAAGTTGTAGGCTAGTATTTAATTTTTGTTCAAATTGAAATGTACCGGGTATATGAAATTAATAAAAGAATACACTTTTAATTAAAACAAATAAATTAAAGTCACGACATTACTAACTTTGTAAAGTTCGGACTCTATATAACGGCAGTTGCACCACACCATCAAACTCAAATACCTCACACAGTTTTTATGAACACTACTCTAAAATAGTTTTAGTATGTCGTGGTGTTCGTAAATAAATTCTCAATGATTTTCCCCAGAGACTAACGCAATGTTATTCTAACGTTGTGTTCTTTTATGTTCTGTTCAGGATATCCTTCCTTTTTTCACATTTATACAAGTTAAAATAAATATTTAAAATCTAGTTTTTATTGACAAGATGATCATATATATGGTTAAATTAGTTAGGTAAAAGTTGTGTTGCGTGAATTTAGAGTTATCCCTCCTGTACATCTGGGAACTTAGCCAGTGGAGATTTACCGATTACAATCGAGCACCGTTCGACTGTTTCCGGGGATCTTATCGAGGGAAGAACAGAAACAAAATCACAAAATGCGACAGATAATATAGACAAAAAATGTAATAAACCGATCTTACAATTACCGCCAAGCGAACTCCGGGAAGAATAGAGCGCCACATCATACGGCGGAGTATTTGTTATGTTTAGGGTTACCTAACTTGAAACTGGGATAATTTTCTCTACGGGATCCAATTTTAATGTTCTTCCCTCGCTAAGATCCCCCGATGATTCCCGAACATCACTCGGTGCTAAGATCCCCCGAAGATTCCCGAACATCACTACCGAACCTGCGACGGAGATTCTCGGTACAAATACATTGTGTATATAATACGTTTATCTGCCATTCGTGTGACAGAATCCACCACGGCACCAGGCCTAGAGTTTTTTTAAATACCAAAATCGTTGGATTTGTGTCCGACGATTAGTTTTCTTGAGTAATTTCTCCCAACCTGCAAGTTTATCTGTGTCACACGATTAACTCGATTTGCAAAATTCTCGTAACCTGCAATGGCACGCGCTTTTGTCTAACTGATATTCAATGGACAAAATCTCCCACACCTGCGTTTTTTTGTTTGTTTATATAATAATATAAAAAATACTCAACGGCAATTTTTGTTATTCTTGTATTTCCGAAACATACCGAACGACTTCGGGAATAATCGGGGGATCTTAGCGAGGGAAGAACAGAAACCTGCAAGGTTTCTGTTCTTCCCTCGCTAAGATCCCCCGATTATTCCCGAAGTCGTTCGGTATGTTTCGGAAATACAAGAATAACAAAAATTGCCGCTGTTGTTTTGAAATCAGTGTTTGAACATTTCCTCGACATCACAGGAGATTGCACAGTACAATACATTAAAAATAACTGTAATCCTCAATCCGATCAACCAACACATAGAAAACGGAGACGAATTGCAGTATTAAATAGAGACTGATAGTGATAGTGACTGAAATTGAAATTCGCAATGTGCGCGCTTCAAAACAACATTTTGAATGAACTGTGACGTCACATGGAATCGCGTGCAAACATTCCAACGTATATTCATGCGCACTATAAACAAATATTTCCTAGTTCGTATCATTATTTGATTGCCTCCCATCGTAGGTAATATGGTAAAACATATCAGAAAGTAACTAATATATATTTGTTGAGTATTTTTTATATTATTATATAAACAAACAAAAAAACGCAGGTGTGGGAGATTTTGTCCATTGAATATCAGTTAGACAAAAGCGCGTGCCATTGCAGGTTACGAGAATTTTGCAAATCGAGTTAATCGTGTGACACAGATAAACTTGCAGGTTGGGAGAAATTACTCAAGAAAACTAATCGTCGGACACAAATCCAACGATTTTGGTATTTAAAAAACTCTAGGCCTGGTGCCGTGGTGGATTCTTATATATACACAATGTATTTGTACCGAGAATCTCCGTCGCAGGTTCGGTAGTGATGTTCGGGAATCTTCGGGGGATCTTAGCACCGAGTGATGTTCGGGAATCATCGGGGGATCTTAGCGAGGGAAGAACATTAAAATTGGCAGAAACCTTGCTACCAATTGCGCAAGGACGCTGATCTTCGATTCTGAAGATCCCCCGAATATTGCCGAGCCGATTCGGGTATCTCCGGGGGATCTTCAACATCGGCGATCAGGATACTTAATAGTGTACTTCGCTGTTGTTTTTGTTGATGTTGACTGCAGTTGTGTGTTTTATTTGATGTTATAATTTACATTTATTTGTGTACTCTGCGATTATACCGCATATAGAAAAAAGATGAATTAACAATTAATTAATTATTGAATGTCAATCAGTGGTGTTACTTCAACACGGCGAAATGTATTTATGAAACTTGGCATGTATGGATTAGAGTTATGTCCCGTAGCTCGGGTATGTTACAAAATAATCGGGGATCTGTTCGGAGTATGTGCAGAATACACCCAGACGTCAAACCGACTAATGCCGAATATCTTTCGGTGGGAATCGGGGGATCTTCAAAATCGAAGATCAGATAAATTGCACCAATTGCAATGTCCGCGCCCGCTAAACGCCGAACGACGGCGAATCGACAGGGCAGAGAAGACTCTTTGGTTACTAAACACGAAAAGTTTGTGAAGCTAGTTACACCATTCATACACAGTCATGGCATTAAACTTAAGCAGCAATTACTTGAAAAAATATACAGTTTATATCGTATTACATGTATATCACCTGTTTTCGACCCATGCCATTGCCAACGCAATCGCAAATGAACGATGTCGTCAATGCATCAACCGACAACGCCTAGCCCTAGTCCGCCAAGTAGACTAACTTTGTTATATATTAAGCGGGCCGCACACGATGCGATATTTGTCACAGAACCTTGCGATTATAAAATCAGTGTGCGCACACCGTCCGATTTTAGTCGTGCGACTTCTGTTTTTATCAGTATCACCACAGTTACGCTGAATAGGTCATTGTCACATGGTTTCTGGCAAAAAGACACCCAGGATATCTTAAACTGTCAAAAAGACACCCAGGATCTCGTAAACTGTCAAAAAGACACCCAGGATCTCAAAGTCTTGCCAAACAACGGGGATTTTGTTTAGTTGTCTGCTATTAATATTATGATAATTATTTGTTTGCATGTGATCAGAGTGAAATATCAACGAAATTTAATTCGGCTTTGAGTCTTGACTGACAGCGCAATTCCGCATACTTGATATTTAGTTGATAATTGGACCAATATTAATAGCAGACGACTATATAAAACAAAATTCCCGGTTGTTTGGTGAGACTTTGAGATCGTGGGTGTCTTTTTGACAGTTTAAGAGATCCAGGGTGTCTTTTTGACAGTTTAAGATATCCTGGGTGACAGTGGGTGTCTTTTTGACAGAAACCATGCGACAATGACCTATTCAGCCACAGTTACGGCTTCTTAATAGGGATACCGATTTATAAACTCGATAAAAAACGTATTTTTGGGACTTTATGTCCAGTAACTGTTGTATCGCTTATTTAGTTATTATCATAATTATTTATGGTAGATTGGTAGGGGAGACTGGGGAGAACTGGGACAGGGAGCGTGGCTTGAAATTGGAGTGACAATGCACACTGACGTTTCATGCAAAATTACGCACGATGAAATTTTACTCCCAAAAAATTTATATTTCAAGTTGCTCAAAGATTTTATTGGAGGCAAATTTAAGTGCATGCGTCATAAGACATCACAATCATCTTTTTAGACAGACACTTTGATTTTAGTGGCCTGTAGGTAGAAAGCATTCATATAAATTAAACATATCAGTTACGCCGCAAAACTATATAGTATATTAGTTAGTGACAAAATAATTACTTTAGTTCAATTGCTAATGTTTATTCTTGGAATTAAGATTGATATATATTTTGAGGTTGTGGGGAGAACTGGGTCATTGTCAGTTTGTCAACATGTGAATCCGGGATAACATGTTTTTGGGGTGTCGCCTTTGGTCAAAGTTTTAATTAGTTCGAGATTTCATGCCTGACACAACATATTAAGCTGGAAATATGAAACCAATGCCGGATAAGTTGAATTATTTTGGTAGTATAATTTCCAACCAGTATTTAGTGTGAAATGTGTTATTTTATGAAAAAAATTGTATTGCCTGTACTTGCGACCAATATATTTGAATCAAATGATCATCAGTGGAATATTCCAACCTTAGGGGGTGGAGTCAGGTCGAACATTTGCAATAGTTGGAAACCTTGAGGTACCAGTTGGAAAATTCCAACCCAAAAATTCCAACCCAAGAATGGTGTAGATAGAATTTGTAATATGTGGACATTTGTGGGTCTTGTTATGGAGGGGGTGCAGTTGGAAATTCTAAAGTGGACCCCCCCCCATCCCCCCCTGTTAATATTGGCCGAGCATGCCATATGCTTGATTACATATACATGTATCTAGTCAAATGTATTAGTCTAATGAATGAAAGTCATTGCCATCATATGCAATTCATGCAAATTAGTTAGATATACATGTACTAGCTACCCTGCTAGACAAAACAAGTGTCCACTTAACCGCGGTGCGGTTAGCGTTAACACCGCGGCTGAAATGCAACCACACTGCGGCTCCACCGGGTAACTACAGTTGGGCCGTGGTGTACTTGCCGTTCGGCCATGGTGTAGTTGCCGCGGTGTATGTTCATTAAACTGAAAAGAGATGACACAAACCAGAAATCTAACCATGGTGTACATGCCGTTTGGCCGCGGTGTAGTTGAGTTTCGGCTGTGGTGTACTTGCCGTTCTGCCGCAGTGTACTTGCTGTTCGGCACGGTGTACTTGCCGTTCGGCCACGGTGCTCAACTGCAGTTACGAACTCGGACACCGCGGCCGAACGGCAAATACACCGTGGTGCCAATGGACACTTGTTTTGTCTGTCCAGCGTGTGCATATATGACATGTCTTACAATAAATTATTGTTAATGAGAATGCAAATCATGGGCCTCATGTGAAATTATTAGGTATGTTTGCCTACACCTTTAATTCTCTCGGCAAACATCTCAAATATCTTTGATATTCAAAATAGGCCGTCCCACTTTGACCCACCAAATGACCCACATCTCCCCACACTGGCCCAGTTCACCCCCCAAAAAACATTTCATGTAATCGAGAGTTATCTCCCTTGTAATATGCTAATCAGACAGATAATATCTTCCCTTGTGTTCGTATATCCAGTGTGTTAATACCATAGAGCTTTTCAGCATTTGTCTAAAATTACCAAAATAATTGGTTAAATTTATAAATTGTCCCAGTTCTCCCCAGTCTCCCCTACACCACTGCACATGATGCGATCGGGTCGTATGATCTAGTTGTTTACTTTCTCATGAATGCACCAATTCACAATCAGATATTTTAAAGACACCAATTTGCTGATGTCCAATTTTTGATCCACCTTGTTTTGTTTATTTGTATTCAATTGTAGTTATATTGTAGTTATATTGTAGATGCATAAATAGATGACTCCCATATCATGGCATATGCCCCAATAAATGCATGCATTCTTCCACGTCCAAAATATCTGGATGTTGTGAAATAAATCATGTGATCATATTAATAGTTGAATCTGATTGGCTACTTCCCATAAATCGCATGACTCGATCGTAGATTTTTAGAAAATCAAAATGATTATTATTCTTTGTGGGGCCAATCAATGATCATGCAACAAAATGTTGTGTGATTTTCCACCGCAAACGCTACGATTTGACCCGTAACCAGGTGCCCGATATTTGTCGTACGATACATATCGCATCGTGTGTGGCGAGCTTTAGCGATTGGGGTAGAGCAGGTAAGATTGTGAAGAATATATTATAGTACATGAGCAAATGAATACCGCCTGAATGATAGGAAACAACAATTTTATAACTCGAGGTAGAATTCATTTTAATCTAAATTAGACTAAAATGGAGTTTACTTGTTGGCTAGATGAGTCAAATATACATAGTAATTAGTATACATATCAACTTGAGAGATAATTGCAGGTTTTGCTTTTTTACACTAGCCCATCTTCAAACATTAATTATTGATTTCCTGTATTGTGATACACATGACACATACACATGATATGATATGCGTATCTTTTGAAACTGTATCGTGATACATTGTATTCACGATGAAATGTTGTAGCCCTAATTTCAAGATTCAATAGAGTTTATTTAGGCAAAAGAAAAAATAATAAATACCTGTGACTGTGTTTATAAGGGTTACAAGCCACCATGCAGTTACTGGACATAAAGTCTCAAAATAACGTTTTAATCAAAGTACCAATTTATAAATTCGATTAAAACCTTGTTTTGGGACTTTATGTCCAGTAACTGTGGAGCCACTGACAACTTAGTCTTCTTACTCTTAGAGCCACCGCAGAAGCTGCGATTAAAATCGCAAGTTAATCGCAAACATGTGGGGAAAATCAAGCATTGAACTGGTATGTTCACAGTTTCTATATTTTATCGTTATAATCATGTTTTTATTAATACTTTTGTCTTCAAGTAAATCAGCATAGAGTTTGTCCATTTTGACATAAAATATATACGGCCCAATAGTTAGGAGTATATTTCCTATTTTAATTATATTTTAATGTGATTACTTTCGTCAGGTTATCTCCAGATAACCTGAGATGCCAGTTTGTAGATATCTCAATTAGATAGATTGGATATCTGGCATCTCTTGTATTTTCAGGAACTCCTCAAGTTCCTTTAACATATATTTGTGTATGTACATATGCGTGC
The DNA here is from genome assembly GCA_032622095.1 of Siphonodentalium dalli. Taxonomy (NCBI): domain Eukaryota; kingdom Metazoa; phylum Mollusca; class Scaphopoda; order Gadilida; family Siphonodentaliidae; genus Siphonodentalium; species Siphonodentalium dalli. The sequence continues at coordinate 126,910,463 of CP136064.1, read as the reverse complement.
TTATCATGTATGCAAATGGTAATATATTTGCATTTGGTTGCCGGGCCTATTCAATATATATATTGGCGTATTATAACACTCTGTGTGTTAGGTGTATTATCAGACTATGCCAGTCTGTGGATGATGTTCGATTGTATGTGTTGATGGTGATGATGATAATCGAGATGTGTTATTCTTATGAAAGATGAATAAATGCTATTGAAGACTTACAAAGGTAATATGAACTTTCTATAGACCCTGCCCACCAAGACTGAGAATTCATTGACAGAGCCCATACTGCCAAAGCTAACTTTATAAATTTAATGTCAAAGGCTCGAGGACATTAATACTTAAATGGACCCATAGTAACCCTCTGACACAAAGATGGAACTTTATGCATGAAATATTGCATATATACTATACTTTGTACTTACCAATTGTTTTATACCAAAATAATATCGCAATAATATCGTTTATCGTGATGTTGTCACCATAATATCGCGATATATTTTTGGGTCAATATCGCCCAGCCCTACTTGGGATTAGTGGATACAGGGGGAGGGGGCATTGACACATTCCCTGTGTTCGACACAATAACAAAGATGGGCCATGTGTATATTTGCCACTGAACAGTGGATTGTTCAACACATACCGATACAGATAAGTCAGATATCGATATATTAGAAATATCTGTACTGTCCCTAATTGTTTATGTAAAATGAAAGCCCATGTATACTACAGTGATAGTGTAGCCCATAGGCTGAACATCCAGAAATGAATAACAAATCGGGGACGATAAATACAAGTTGATTCTTCATCACAGCATTGCAAGTAAACTCCCATTAGTAAGATTAAGGCTTGCTCTTGCTTCCAAAGTTAAGATTATATAGTCAGTGGGAACATTCGTTTGCCAGAATATTGTACACAGGCATGGATCTCAGATCTTTCTGTGGCATTAATCTAAAATGACTAGGTGACAATCAAAGCAGTGAACTCAGTCAACTTCCCCCGTGCACATTGGAATTTGGATAAACGTTCTGTCTTAATCTGGAAAAGAAATTCCAAATCAGATGTCGGAAATGAATTTAAACACGGACTAATTGTGACAAGAGAAAAAGCTACCGGTATGTCCTTAGATTGCTGTCAGGTGTGCATCTATGTGCAATCAGACAGACGTCTCTGTCCAATCAGACAGAAACGGGCATGACTAAACTGTCAATCAGCAACAGAAGTGTTTGGAATTCTGATGAGTTAGCTGCCCGTTCATACATATAATATACCAGTATTCTGGAATATATGTTTAATAAAGTAATTTATATTATAGTAGGATACACAGGCATGTGCACCGGCATACATGTGCATAACTTGCCAAGAAGATATGCTTTTGCAATTGACAAGATTGACTTGTAATCCGCACTACAAACATTTATATCAAGCTATTGCATCAGCATCTAATTAAATAATCTGCAGGGGTTTAAATTTTGTGTGCATGGGCACCCTCCATAACATGTGCTTCAATTTCACATGCTTGGGCAATGGGCACAGATTATCTTAGTTATGCTGTCATGAGTATGTCGTGAAGATCAAAGTCATCTGTCGACAAGCTGTTTGTTTTGATATAACAACATGGCAATTGCACCGATTCCCTTTGTCATAAGTCATAACATGTCCCAAACAGTTCATTTTGACTGATGTGTGTTAACCCATTGGATCCCAGTTTTTGCTACATGTATAGATCTGACGATTTGCCGAAAAAAATTAAAAATTTAATAGGTGATAAAAAGTTTTGAGTCGGGCCGATTTTGCCTATTCGGTCGGGAAACCCTAAACACAGGTATTTTTGTTTTGACCTTAATACTAAAATTCATTATAATGTACAAACAGGACCATGCAAAAGTTCAACTTATCAAGTCCAGGGGTCGACCGCGTTCCGTTCCGCACCGGGTGCCACTGGACCACTTTGGACCGATTTTCTCTCCTGGTACGTTACTTTCCGGTCCGGTCCACTATTTTACGTTGAGCTAAATATATATCGCAAATTTATTGCTTATTTGTCCCAGCATATATTAATGATGGGTTCAAGTTTAATAGTAAAATATTTGATGCTACGAAAACAACGTATGTATATAGATGTTACTATCCGCGATCTGCATGTGTTGATTCGGCAATGTGGGCAGGCTGTGCTTTGACGTCGCCGACTTGCGTGTTTGTGTGCAAAGTGCAAAGATCTTACGCAGAATGAGGGTTTTGAATGAGTCTGAAGTATTACTGAATATATTTTTTTTAATTTGAACTTGTGAAGCAAAATCATCAGTTTTGTTATATATAGAGGATCTCAAACGAGTTATGTTGGGATATAAGATTTTATGAAACGAGTTTCATAATATCTTTTATCATATGACTCAATCATTATTTACGTTGGAAAGTATGTCATAAATCAATTTCATATGAACTACTAGTTCATATCACCTTCCGATAATTTGATTGGTTTGTTGACAAAAAGTGTGTTTTGATTGGCTGAATGGCAGCCGGTGCCGAGCCGTATCTGTAACTAAATGCAGGTCAAATTCGTGCGCGTCAATCAACGCGATGCCGAAATTCTCGCAATTATAATCTTGAAATATATAGTTTTGGACATTGTTATACGATAAATGGAATATGAATTCGCATTTATCTAATAAACATACGATATAATGTCACAAACTGAGAACAGAATTGCGCACTATATCTTCGCGTGCATATTATTTCTGCTAGTTCACCAGGTGTAATTGGGCTTCCGGTGCAATGAAGTGACGTCACATTAACCTTTTGCTGCCGATGTCATATAGCTATTTAGTGATTTGTGTGCGTTTTGGACATCATAATCAATTTATAGGTGTCATATGATAAATAGAATATGTAATTCGTGTTTCTCTCATATGATATTTATGAAACTCGTCACGAATTTTCAGTTTTCTCTCGCCGGAGGCTCGAGAAAACTGAAAATTCTTAGACTCGTTTCATAAATATCATATGAGAGAAACACTCATTTCATATCCTCTATATATCCCATCATAACCCGTTGAAGATCTGATGTATCACATGAAAAAAAAAACTAGAGCTTTATGACTTTTTAACAGATATAAATCCTTAAAATAACCTGGAAAATGCATGCATTTACAGCATTGGCTGAGATGCTTCACAACCAGTATACAAACATTATGTTGAGTACTGTTGTCATATATCATCAGACTATATTACCTCATTAATGAAACAACAGGTTAATAACAGTTCTGAGTGACGTCAGATATTTCAGGGGTTAACATTATACAGTTATCGCCCGCGATTGAGTGAGACGCGGGGATTTGTCGCCCACTCGAGACCTGGAATGTCACCCGCCAGGCCCGAGGGTGACATTCCAGGGGGAGAGCGGCGACAAATCCCCGTGTCTCACGAAAACAAGGGTGATAACTGTTTTGTATCTGACAAAGGAGTACACACGAACATCCTTAGTAGCAGGCATAAATACGCGCATATATTCTTTAATCCAGTTCGAAAAGTTAATTTTATGTTGGAATCATCGCTATTTAGAAAATAAAACATTCATAATCTGGATCAATTAACAGACCCGTCATTCGCGCAGCTATTCTCCGGTCAGTTTGCTGGTTGCATGGTGGAAATCGGTTCACGGAAAGAGGAGCAAAGCAAGTTCGAAGTTGAGTAGCCATGCAGCGAAATGTTCGGTTTCGTTTTAAATTTTAATGGCCGTGAAGACGCCGACAGACGTGTTAATTTCCAGATTGCTAAAATGTGGAACTAACACGTTGTAGTGGTGAAAAAATAATTTGACATGTCACAGATTGTTACGCAACATACGGGTATTCTCTGAAGTCTGAGGAATGTATTGAAGAAAAGAAATAGTCAATTGACAAACAGCAAAGAGTGGCTATTTGATCAAGCACATAAACGTAGTTGTAACGTATGTACATCGTATGTGTCTGTGATAACACAATTTATACATAGCGTGCTTTAATAGCAAATAAAAAACACACAATTATGCAAATTCGCGGTTGTTATGAAACAGTGGTGTTTATAAAAACAGTGTTTTTCGAAATTATCAGAGAGCTGTCAGAGAATCTCTGCGTGGTGAGTTCTTCGTAGTTCTATGTTTGCTGGTAACAGCTGAGCGGTCAATAACTGAGACAATGTTACCCTCGAGGGTAATATGGTGATTTATCGCCCGCCATGTGACGCACTCTCAGCCAATCAGAAGAGAGGAAAATGGGATGAAGGATAACAAAACTTATTATCAGACCTGAAAATAGATCAGGTTTTCCCAGTCACAAAGTCTTGTCAAATCAAATTAAACAGTTATCGCATTGTTTCTTGGTTAACACGAGGAATTGTCAGCCATTGGAAGTCAATAATCATCTCGGCCTATGGCCTTGGCGAATATTGACTTCCTCGGATTGACAATTCCTCTTGTCAACCTCGAAACAATGCAATAATTGTATAAAATAAGTTAACTTTGTTTGCTGTGTTTTAATAACAACTATCCCACACAAACACTACTATTTACTCTACCAATGTGACAAACATACAGCAGGGTGAGTATGCATTCATAAACAGTGTATTAAACATGGCATTCAACCAATCCACCAACAATGTGTCTGCAGAATACAGTTGATATGATCAGTTGACTGCCATGTTAGATTGTTTATAAACACACACTGACCCTAGATGTATGTTCACATCTTTATGTAATACATATAATCTAATATATATTTGGGGACTTATGTCTGTTTGTCTGTTTGTCTGCCTCTGTCTGTTTATTAGCAATGGCCGGGAAAACTGCCTGACGGATTTCGACGAAATTTGATACCTAGGATACTTTTGTCCGGGGAGTGTTTTGGACGGGTCAAATCATGACCCCGACCTGACCTTGACCTTCAAAATGGTCAATTCAAGGTCAAATCGGGTAAAACCTGACTGATTTCGACAGGTACTTTTGTCCTTGGTGTGTTTTGGACGGGTCAAATCGTGACCCCGACCTGACATTGACCTTCAAAATGGTCAATTCAAGGTCAAATAGCGCCTTTCGCCGGAAAGCAGAGGGGAAACAGCTAGTCTAAGTCTACTATATATTTTGGGACTTCTGTGTGTCTGTGTGTGTGTGTGTGTCTGTTAGCTATGGCCGGGAAAACTGCCTGACAGATTTTGACGAAATTTGATACCTAGGGATAATTTTTCCCAGGGATGGTTTTGGACGGGTCAAATCGTGACCCTGACCTTGACCTTCCAAGGTCAAATCAGGTAAAACGGACGGATTTTGACGAAATTTGATACATATAGTTACTTTTGTCCGGGGGGTGATTTGGACGGGTCAAATCGTAACCCCGACCAGACCTTGACCTTGACCTTCAAAATGGTCAATTCAAGGTCAAATCGCGGATTTTGACGGGATTTCGACGAAATTTGATACCTAGGGTTACTTTGGTCCACGGAGTGTTTTGGACGGGTCAAATCGTGACCCCGATGTGACATTGACCTTCAAAATGGTCAAATCAGGTAAAACCAGACAGATTTCCACGGGTACTTTTGTCCGGGCAGTTTTTTGGACTGGTCAAATCGTGACCCCACCTGAACTTGACCTTCAGAATGGACAATTCAAGGTCAAATCGCGCAATTCGCCGAAAAGCAGAGGGAAAACAGCCCGGACGAAGTCGGGTCCACCAGCTAGTCTAATATATATTTTGGGACTTCTGTCTGTTTGTTTGTGTGTTAGCTATGTCCGGGAAAACTGCCGGACGGATTTCGACCAAACTTGCTATCTATGGGTAAAAACCCACATGAAGTGTTTACCGCTGTTTTGGAGAAGCTCAGAGCACCCATTCTCCACACTCAGTCACAAAAATGACCGGTGGGGTTAATCGCGTTGATAGTTAAAGAGCGTTCGTATCCACAGTGTCGTCGTAAAGAGCGTTTAGACACTGTTAAACCGTTACATAGGAAATATGCTTGCATTTCCATTGCATGGAACTCGCTTCTACGAATCTTCCCAAGGCTGGCAAAATTGTCAATACATGCGTTTATGTCTCTTCGATTATTGCCTAATACAATACAAGCGTGGAGTCTGTCCATTTTCCCATGAAAAATCTAATTCTACGACCACCGGGTTTGAGGCCTTCTAAAATTATGTCTTCACTTCCCAGTTATGCCCCAGGGTGTGGACTATGAGGAGAGATTTATTGCCCGGGAACAATACTTATTAGTTGATTTCCTCGATCGTCTTATTTTTCCGTTTTCGACGCATCTCGTAAATAATGTACTTGCACTAAATCGTTCCTCTTGACTCATCGCCTTTGATATTTGCATCGGGTAAAACCGACGGGTACTTTTGTCCGGGGAGTGTTTTTGACGGGTCAAATCGCAATTCGCCGAAAAGCAGAGGGGAAACAGCCCGGACGAAGTCGGGTCCACCAGCTAGTCTACTATATATTTTGGGACTTTTGTGTGTGTGTGGGTGTGTGTGTGTTAGCTATGGCCGGGAAAACTGCCCGATGGATTTTGACGAAATTTGATACCTAGGGGTAATTTTTCCTAGGGATGGATTTGGACGGGTCAAATCGTGACCCCAACCTGACCTTGACCTTCAAAAAGGTCAATTCAAGGTCAAATCGGGTAAAACGGACGGATTTCGACGAAATTTGATACCTAGAGTTACTTGTGTCCGGGGGTGATTTCGACGGGTCGAATCGTGACCCCGACCAGACCTTGATCTTCAAAATGGTCAATCCAAGGTCAAATCGCGAATGTTGATACCTAGGGTTACGGAGTGTTTTTGACAGGTCAAATCGTGACCCCGACATGACCTTGACCTTCAAAATGGTAAATTCAAGGTCAAATCGGGTAAAACCGGACGGATTTCGACGGGTACTTTTGTCGGATACTTTTGTCCGGGTAGTGTTTTGGACTGGTCAAATTGTGACCCCGACCTGACCTTGACATTCAAAATGATCAATTCAAGGTCAAATCGCGCAATTCGCGAATAGCAGAGGGGAAACAGCCCGGACGAAGTCGGGTCCACCAGCTAGTCTATTATATATTTTGGGAAATATGTGTGTGTCTGTCTGTTCGCGATCGACTCGAAAACGGCCAAGCCGATTTCGATGAAACTTGGTATGTGGGGGTACTTTCGGCCGGGGAGTGGCATTGGCCTATTATTTTGCCCGTGCGACGTGACATTGACCTTGAAATCGGGTCATTTAAAGGTCAAACGCCCGAGTATCACGGGATTTCGATGAAAATTCTTTCGTATGGGGAGTGTCATAAGCCTATTCATTTGCCCGTGCGACGTGACCTTGACCTTTCGACCGGGGAGTGGCATAGGCCTATTAATTTGCCAGTGCGACACGACCTTGGCGTTGAAATCGGGTAATTTCAAGGTCAAACGTCCGAGTATCACGGGATTTCGATGAAAATTAGTGTCTAGGGATACTTTCGTATGGGGAGTGTTATAAGCCTATTCATTTGCCCGTGCGACGTGACATTGACCTTGAAATCGGGTCAATTCAAGGTCAAATCGGGTAAACCGGATGGATTTCAACGGGTAATGTTGTCGGGTATTTTTGTCAGGGTAGTGTTTTGGACGGGTCAAATCGTGATCCGATCTGACCTTGACCTTCAAAATGAACAATTCAAGGTCAAATCGCGCAATTCGCAGAAAAGCAGAGGGGAAACAGCCGGGACGAAGTCGGGTCCACCTGCTAGTCTATTATATATTTTGATGACCTCTGTTTGTTTGTCTGTCTGTCCTTTATAGAATCGAAAACGGGTTGGCCGATCGAGACCAAACTTCCTATCCAAAGGTAAAATCCCACGGGAATCGTCGACGTCGCATTTTGGAGAAGCACTGCACAGAGCACACATTCTCCACCCTCAGGAGAAAAAAAACGGCACTGCGGTGGTTAATCAAGTGATAATTTAATGAGCGTTTGTTTTTTACGCATCGCTATAAAGAGCGTTTGTTTGCCATTCAACGTTATTAGCATCTGCAGAGAGATATACGGGAACAATACTTTTGAGTGTCTACGATTCTCGACCGATCGGGACGAAACTTGGTACGTGTGTGTAGTTTGACCAGGTGGTCGTCCTTGTCGTACTGACGAGCCCGTGCGACACCCGTGCAGCGCATGCGCATTGAAATCTCGGAAACGGGTGGAGCTATCAACATGAAATTTGCTATGTGAATGTATCTTGCCCCGGATACGATTTTTATCGGGTCGCCGAGCCCGTGCGACGCAAGCTTCGCGCATGCGCAGACCAGATCTCGGAAACGGGTGGAGCTATCGACTTGAAATTTGGTTTTTGAATAGCCCGGACAACGTCGGGCTCATCGGCTAGTCAATTATATATTTTGGGAAATCTGTGTGTCTGTCTGTCTGTCTGTTCGCGATGGACTCGAAAACGGCCAAGCCGATTTCGATGAAACTTTGTATGTGGGGTATTTTCGGCCGTGGACTGGCATGGGCCTATTAATTTGCCCATGCGACATGACCTTGACCTTGAATCGGGTCATTTCAAGGTCGAACGCCCGAGTATCACTGGATTTCGATGAAAATTAGTGTCTGGGGATACTTTCGTATGGGGAGTGTCGTAAGCCTATTCGTTTGGCCGTGCGACGTGACCTTGACCTTGAAATCGGGTCAATTCAACGTATATAAGGGTAAAAACCCACGGGGATCGTCCACGTCGCATTTTGGATAAGCTCAGAGCACCGCTTCTCCCTCCCCAGTCACAAAAATGGCACAGTGGGGGTTAACACACCAACGCTTCTTATATCTTCCATATTGGGAGATGTAACCGGTTAACGCTCTTTATAGTCATCGACGTATTGATGTAACTACATTTTTTATTAGTTTTCGCAATGTGATTCTTACGTTCGAGTTGGTCGACAGACATTGATAACTCTAGCAGAGGTGTCATTTATAGAATATACAAGCACAATTTCCACTTTGAAGAATATCTAGATTGTAGTAATAGAAACGATCGAAAAACTTTATGTAAATTCCGAACGTGCAACCACAAACTCCCAGTTGAGGTGGGTAGATGGCAAAACATTGATCTCGAAGATCGTATTTGCACGCTATGCTCTTCGACAAGAGTTGGCGATGAATTCCACTACCTGTTTAAGTGTGAACACTTTAATTTTCTTAGAAACCGCCTACTGCCGAAAGAATTCACTGAAAGACCAAATGTTATAGTCATGAGCGAATTACTAAATACAAAAGACAAACATTTATATCGCCGGTTATGTATATTAATACGACACATTATAAAGGAATTTAATTAGATTAGGAAGGTGTATTACCCATCGGTTCAATGATATCATAAATGTGTATATTACAGCGATGTTACATGTATATCTGATCATATGTCTTTTATATAACACTGTTATGTTCTAGATAAACCATGTTGACCACATGTATATATGTAAATATTGTACACATATAATTATCTCCATACCTTTATTAAGGGAGTGAGAAATAAATGAATTGAATTGAATTGGTCTCGGCGTGTGTGTCATTATACAGACATGAGCGTGTTGTGTGATTCTTACGTACTCAGGGCTTCATAGGAACGCGGATCGCGTCAGTTTTTCCGCCCTAGGTGATTTTCACCTCGTAACGGGTACCCACAAATTATATGTACCCACAAATTATATATATGTGTGCATGTGTCCTTTATAGACTCGAACCGATTGCGCTCACACTTGCTACCTACGGGAAGTGTCATGGACGGGTTAAATTGTGACCCAGACCTGACCTTGATCTTCAAAATGATAAATTCAAGGTCAAATCGGGTAAAATATTGAAAAACCAAAAATTAATAAAAAAATAAATAAAAAAAATTAAATAACAAAAATTAAATTAATTAAAAAAAAATTGTCATGTTTCTGACGAACGCCGCCAGTGGCGGGCTAACCTGCTAGTCTACTATATATTTTGAGAAACTTGGTATGTGGGGGTACTTTCTTATGGGGAGTCTCATAAGCATATTCATTTGCCCGTGCGACGTGACCTTGACCTTGAAATCGGGTCAATTCAATGTCAAATCGCAAATTTTGATGGGATTTCGACGAAATTTTATACATAGGGTTGCTTTTGTCCACTGGGTGTTTTGGACGGGTCAAGTCGTGACCACAACCTGACCTTGACCTTCAAAGTGATCAATTCAAGGTCAAATCGGGTAAAACCGGATGGATTTCGACGGGCACATTTGTCGGGTACTTTTGTCCGGGCAGTGTTTTGGACTGGTCAAATCGTGACCCCACTTGACCTTGACCTTCAAAATGGACAATTCAAGGTCAAAGTCCGGACGAAGTCGGGTCACCTTCTAGTACTATATATTTTGGGACTTCTGTTTGTTTGTTTGTTAGCAATGGCCGGGAAAACTGCTGGACGGATTTCAACGAAATTTTATACCTAGGGGAACTTTTGTCTGGGTAGTGTTTTGGATGGGTCAAATCGCGCCTTTCGAAGGATTTCGATGTTAGATCCAGGGAGGTTTTCAAGCCCGGATGAAAGCAGAGGGGTTACAGCCCGGACGAATTTGGGTCACCCTGCTAGTCTACTATATATTTTGATAACTCTGTATATATATATGTGTGTGTGTATATTTGTCCTTTATAGACTCGAAAACGGCTGGCTCGATTTACCTCAAACTTCCTATTCAAGGGTAAAAAACCACGGGAATGGTCGTCGGATCATTCGCGAGCCCGTGTGACGACTCCTTCACCCATTATCCACTCCCCAGTCACCGTCAATGGCAAGAGTGCTAAATTGCCTTATACAAAACGCTTTTGTTTACGTTATTATGCGGAGAGATTTATTGGAAGTCATAAGAATGGTTCTGTTTTCGATCGCATTACGGCTTTTGTTTACGTTATTATGCGGAGAGATTTATTGGAAGTCATAAGATACGGGAACAATACTTTTGAGTTCATTTCATCCTTCGTGAATAGCAACACTGCCATTCGTTCGAGTGAATAACTCAGACTGCCAACATTATTCTGCAATTCTGCGCGTTCTGAAAACGGGTCAGTTTTTCCGCCCGATGTACCGTAAATCATACCTCTTTTAGGGACGGGTACCATAATTTCTCTTGATTAAAAAGGCAGAATTAACTCATTGATAAAAAAAATTAAATTAAAAAGGCAGAATTTACTCATTGAACAAAATTGATATTAAAATAATTAATTAATTAAAAAACTTTAGTTTCTTGATTAAAAAGGCAGGATTAACTCATAACTCATTGAAAAAAAATTAAATTAAAATAATTAATTAATTAAAAAATGTCATGTTTCAGACGAACCACGCCAGTGGCGGGCTAACCTGCTAGTCTACTATTTGTCCTCTATAGACTCGAAAACGGCTGGACCGATTGAGCTCAAACTTCCTAAATAGGGGTAAAATCTCACTGGGAAATGTCATCGAATCATTAGCGAGCCCGTGTGACGTGACCTTGACCTTCAAACCCATGACCGTGAACTCATATCTCGGGATCCGCTGAGCCGATTTCCACCGAATTTGGTGTGTGGAGGTAGTTTGAGGCGCCGAGCAATTTCGTCACACCCGGATGCCCGTGCGGCGTGACCTTGACCTTTCAAATGACTTTGAACCTGTATCTCGGTATCCGCTGGGCCGATTTCCACCATTTTTGGGGTGTTGGTGTAGTTTGACCCGAAGAGTAACATGGGCATATCCGTTTGCCCGTGCGGCGTGACCTTGACCTTCAAATGACCTTGAACTCATATCTCGGGATCCGCCGAGCCGATTTCCACCGAGTTTGGTGGAAACGGGTAGTTTGAGGCGCTGAGCAATTTCGTCACACCCGGATGCCCGTGCGGCATGACCTTGACCCTTCAAGTGACATTGAACCCGTATCTCGGGATCCGCTGGGCCGATTTCCACCATTTTTGGGGTGTTGGTGTAGTTTGACCCGAGGAGTAACATGGGCCAATCCGTTTGCCAGTGCGGCGTGACGTTGACCTTAAATGACCTTGATATCGGGATCCGACGATTGCCGCCAGTGGCGGGCTAACCTGCTAGTCTATTATATATTTTGGAACTTCTGTCTGTGTGTATGTATGTATGTGTGTTATAGACTCAAAAACTGCTTGAGTGATCTGACTCAAATTTGGTATGTAGGCCTACTTTGATCCCGGGAACAATACGTGCAGGTCCAATTTCACGTGCGACTGTCCTTGACCTCGCTCACATACGCTCATATATGGGTCAAAATCTCAAAAGTGCACATTTTGGGGTTCCATTTTGTGAAATTTAGAACATTCATAGGGAGAGTGTTAATTCATTTAATATGGAAGGTGAGTCCACAGGGGACATCCTACGTGTCTCAGCAGAGCTGGATTCCAGATCCCGTTGCCATAGCAACGCATTGTTTCTCTTTGGTGCTTTTCTGCTTGTCATTCCTGTTACTAACAAAAATAGATCCAGTTAACTATCAAATACATACTATTGAAGCCCATATTATGACCACTGCATAAACAAAATTACCCAAACATAATATAAAGCATACAATGGAATATCCCAACATATAAATAACTTTTACATCATTCTAATGCTCATTCCATGTAAAACCCCAAAAAATATTGCTTGCTTCCTCCTGTAGATTCTAAAATAATGATACCTCATTTATTAATGATATGTTAGAATGTTTGCTGTGTCCAGACTAAACAACATGATCAGTATTGTTTTTGAACTATTTTTGTAGATATTTTTTGCAAAACTATATGTACATGGTAACAGGAATGACTTGCCGGTAACACGAATGACACAACGGTAACAGTAATGACACTCTAGATATCAGTATCTGTATGTTTAATATATTCTAAGCAGCTAGCATTACACTACAGCAAGAATAGCAGAATTAATTCCATTACACCATAAATAACAAATATGCTGATGAAGATTGATGGCGAAAATTTTGTTTCCAATGACAATATGCTACATGTAGTGGTGATAGGTGCAAGCAAGATTTTGTGTCCTATCCATTTAACCCAACCAATGCACCCACTTATTCGGTCCAAGTAATGTGCACAGCACCCAAACCGTTCCTTGAAAATATTTAACTTTGGCTATCCATCCAACCTTAGACAAATATACTACTACTAGTAGCCCACTTGTCCAGCTAAATGTTCTGAAGTTATGAAAATTAATGTTGAATGAACTTGCATCAATATCACGAGGTCCGTTCGCAATGCCACCCTTCGCTACCCCATATTAACCCACCTGCAAGATATAATATAGGTACGAAAACTCGGGCAACACCCAATCCCAAGATTGCAACCCAACACAGATATCCTACCTGACAATGTAAATTGTGTACACACCACAACAGAAAATACAGGTTTGATAATGTTTGCTGTTCTTATTTTAGAAATCCTATCAACTGATATATGTTTGTCATTCCTTTTACTATTAGTCATATCTGTTACTTTTTATTGGTTCAAGTAACAGGGATGACAGCAACAGGAATGACATTTTTATTTTTGATGAGATTTTTCAGTTTGAAATAACCAGAGAGATAAATCCATTTTATTTTAGTTTTAAAGAACTTTTGTAAAGTAAACTAAAAAAATAAAGAGGATACTGATTTAATTATATTTTCTTGCTATATCGTGGTAACAGGAATGACACCGAATTAACATACTCCCTAAAAGTAACAACTTAATCGCTTCACCATCGAAAAAACAGCTTCTTAAATGCATACATGTTTACTTTCACATACATTGCCATCACATGTCCTATCACTTAGGCTCAAATAGCCATCTATGTCCGCATCCTCATAACTGCTAACTGCAGTTTTTGTTATATGGTAACAGGAATGACATAAAAGGTGTTACACGCAGAAACAGCTGAAATTCAGAAACACCTTTTACATACTGGATATAATTACACGTTCAGAATAATTATCTAGTTTTATGTATACTTTTCAGAGAAAATTATATCAATTACATTTGGTAGTTTTTAAAGAAATTATACTCAAAGTTTGGAAATCCCATCTGTTACATGGCATTTTTACAGGTATTGCAATGTTTGGAAGGCTGGAGCAAGAATAATATAATGATTATAATAAAACGCGTGCATTTTAAAATCTCAATGTAACCTCAGCTATCAATAAAAATAGAAATATAACCACAGCTAAGCACTGTTTTAATTTTCTACCAATGATTAGGGGTGTTACGTGAAAATTGTCACTTTTGAGATTTTGACCCATATGCATGTTTCTGGACCTCGATCGATCCGACTCAAGTTTGGTATGTAGGCCTACTTTCATCCCGGGAACAATATGGGCTGGTCCAATGGACCTTTCCACAGCTGAGAATCAAATATTTATTACTGGATATTTTCAACCAATCAGCAACTGAAAATAATGCTGCCATCTTTCTTCACTCTAATTTTGATATCCATGCATAAATTCAGTGTTAAATTGGCTCTATTCAAACAACATTTTTGTTGTCAAATCATAATATACTGAGATTATATTTTGGCCATGATGTTATAAATTTATCCGTGATTATAACAATGTTTTTCATAGCATGACACTTATCATATTTTCACATTTAATGGCAAAACGAATGTGTGTTCTCTGGTTTAAATTCTGAAAATAGTAATGAATAAATGTCCCATTTAATTACTCTCTATTGACCTCAGATGTCTTAAAGGGGCACTAATAATTAATTTAATTATTTAATTAATCATAGCGACCAAACGGTTGGACTATGGGATCTGAAAATCGGTACACGGTTTTAACTTGACCCAAGGAGTATCATGATATAGAGTAATGCCCTAAATAATCGACTCCTTAACCACAGCAGAATTATGGGTAATTTTTCAGGATTTAATCGGAAATATGGCTTGTTTCTATTCATCGGAAAGCTCTCAGTGAGAGACTAAATCCTGAACAATTAATTTAGGGCATTACTGTAGGTGCTGGTTACCTCAGATGTCTTAAAGTGGCACTAATAATTGTTTAAATTAATATATTACAGAGACAAAACAGTTGTTCTCTGGTGGGGGAGGGCTGAAGATTGGTACAGAGGGCTAACTTGACTCAGCGGGAGTGTCATCAGATAGGTGTTGTCGACCTCATATGATCTAGGGGGGCGCACTCATAGTTAATTAAATTAATTAATTATTGGCAACCGAACGAACGAATATTTTATTATAGTGACATGTGTGTATAGTGTATACAAAACATCACATACAGGTGATAACAATGTCGAGTTACAAAATAACAACACACCCGGCCAATAAGGCCTATAAGTCACTTTAAACAAATAATAAAGAAAATTGTTGTGCACATTCATGGGATAGAAAAGGTTTTGCTAAGAAGATCTTGTCTTTTTTGATAAGCACTATAAAGAAATTTAGCTACTTGAAGGGGATACCGATTCATTAGCCGCGTAAGCAAGCAGACGTCACTAAATTGTGTCTGTCCATGTTCAATCGCGATATATGACATCAGTTTTGATCGCAAGTGTTTATATGCTTGACAGTTAAGCAGAAAATGTGTCTCATATTCAACTTGGCTACAATCACACAGAGAACAATATCTCTTGTCGGAATCTTCCTTATTATACCTCCCAGTCTCAATATTCAAGGGGAGAACACCGCATCGAAATTGTGCCATAATCGATCTTTCAGCTTTGCTGATGTTAAGAGTGACATATCTTTCTAATTCGTATGTGTGTTTAAATAATATATAGGTTCTCAATTTAGGTAATTTTTTTGTATCTGCAGACCAAGTTTTCTGAAAATGTCTCTTAAGGGCTTCATGACACTCATCGAGATTACACATTCGTCTATCGTCAAATATATTATTCATGTTCAGTATCTGTGATTAATTTAAAGTGGGCAGCCCAACTATCTTTCTTACAGTTTAAGATGTCCCATAAAAATACTTGTTTTGTAATTCTGCCAGCGTGCATGGTCAATCAACGATTCCAGAATCTCAGCATCGAATACCACCGACGGCAATAAGGGGATGTCCATCCAACATCGCCGTTAAGGGCGGGTAGAGGGGTGTAACGACCAACTCCCAAGAACCAGAACCATTGTAATATGCCACACTTTACCCATGCAACGCCGAGTAATAATAATAAGGATGGAGATGTAATGCGCACAATATGTACACTATCTATCACAGAAGTGTTTAAATTAAAATCATGTGGCCCTTTGAAGTGTGTGAACATCACAAAAAATAAAGAATATACCATTCCAATGTTTATTGTCAACTCCTACTACAGATTTCATCCCAGATTTTAAACTTCAGAATATTGTTGCCCATGTATATAGATGACGGAAAAATTATTTTTTGACGGAGTTATTAACCATTCTCGACTTAGAAAATTTCAATATTTTTTATAATTTTCAGTATGAGGGTACCTTCATGGTGTAATCAACTCCGCCTACAGTTTTCATCCTAGAGATTTGAAACTTCAGAATATTGTTGCCAATATATTGAAGATGTGCAACATGTATATAGATGACGGAAAAATTATTTTTTGACGGAGTTATTAACCCTTTCGACTTAGAACATTTCAACATTTAAAAAAAAATTCTTTAACAAAGTGGCATCGACTTGCCACGTTGTCGGGGGACACTGTGGTTGGCTGACCTTTTATTTTTTTTAGAAATGAATGGGGGAATCTACATATCTATTTTGGGATGAAACATTTAACAAACAGTTATCTGGATTTGAGGTCTAATAAGCTGTAGTATTTTAAAACTGTTTGATTTGTCAGTTGCAAAGAAACCTTTCTTGATGATATTTTGCAGGACAGAAACCGATAATGCTTTCTATGTCTATGACCCGTGGGCTCCACAAGGACAGACAGCATTCAAGCTCTTCATGTCTGCAAGACTGTGTTCTGCTGTGTGGAATATTATCAGTGACTGTGATGAAACTTACAATTATTGGGAACCGGTGAGAAACTAATCTTATTGTATCATTTTCGAATCAATTAAAATTCTCAATATATATAGTCAGAACACAAAACATATCTTAATTAAGAATATTTTATGGAATGAGTTGTAGACAACGCAAGGATATATTTTACGAGATCGGAACTCAATTGAAATGTAAATTTGCACCATCCGCAAGTCCTTCAATAAACTATTTGAGATTATGATGCAAGATGTGTTCTATATTTATTAGTGTTGAAACGTTTAGAGGTTTTTCAGAAGTCGACTGCAAGTCGAATAGTCGAACCCTATCTTCCGGGGACATATTTTGAAAACTGATATTCGTATGTTTCTGGCTGATTAATTCACAAATATTTTACTGAAAGTCATATGTTGCTAATACGAACTTAAAGTGATGTAGAACACTTAGATGGAGTGTTTAGAAGTGAATAACGATAATTACATGTGTGGGTAGTTTAGACGGTATGCTCTCAAAAATGGTACCCATCTTAATTGATTGCTACATTCTTCTGGTGGAGATAGATTACTGATAGCCTGATAAAATCATGAATATTTTGCAAACTTTATTATTATGCGATTGAAAGGGTGTTTATTGTTAGTTCATTTAATAGATTATGGCATGAATAAAGAAAATTTGAAAATGACTGGGAAATTTTTATGAAATTTGTATAGAAAATGAATGCTTTTTAGCTCACCTGAGACGAAGTCTCCGGTGGAGCTATAGTCATCACTCCTCGTCCGTCGAGCCGTCCGTCCGTCCATCCGTCCGTCCGTCCATCCGTCCGTCAACAATTCTTTGAACATCTTCTTCTGAAGTTCCATTGGACCGAATTGGTTCATATATGGTGTGGATGTTCCCTAGGTGACTCTCATTCAGATTTGTTCAAATGAGGTCACTGGGTCAAATAGTTGCGAAACCAGGGCCATAACTCTATTCCTCCATAGTAATTCTTACAACAACTTCTTGTCCATAACCATTGTGCCGATTTAGCTAATATTTGGTATGGAGGGTCCTTGGGTGACTGGTGTTCAGATTTGTTCAAATGAGGTCACCCGGTCAATTCGTTGAGAAACCAGGGCCATAACTCATAGTAATTCTTACAATGACTTTTTCTAAAAAACTATTGGGGCGATTTAGCTTATATTTGGTACTGAGGGTCCTTGGGTGTCAGACTGGGAATCAGATTTGTTCAAATTGGGTCACTTGGTCAAATAGGGGCAGAGCCAGGGACATAACTCTAAAAACAAAAAAATAACATTTTTTCATTTTGATCATATTTGGTGTGGATGTTCCCTAGGTGACTGTCATTCAGATTTGTTCAAATGAGGTCAGTGTGTCAAATAGTTGCGAAACCAGGGACATTTATTATAACGACTTCTTGTCTAGAACCATTATGCCGGTTTAGATTATATTTGGTATGGGGGGTCATTGAATGACTGGGGTTCAGATTTTTTCAAATGGGGTCACTGGGTCAAATAGGGGTGGAGCCAGGGCCATAATTCCAAAAAAAATTATAAAAAATTCAGGAACTCCTTGATCAATTTAACATACAAAAAAAACCCAGAACCCCACCCTGCCCCCAACCAACAGCATTCCACCCTACCTCATCTCCTAACTCACAGGATCTCTCCCACCAGCAGATTATGTCAATTGTATTAGCTACAGACAGAGAGAGTTAATATAAATACACACACAGTCATCAATTGAGATGTTTATCAGGCTGACAGGTGTGAACTAATGTTTAGCTAGCACTCATGCCATTGTTTGTTATTAAAATAAAATCAAAACAAATTATTGCTCTCTAACCTGAATTTAGTGTGTCTGGCATTTGCAGAATGAGGTCCCCAGAGGGTGAATTTAGTTATGCTACCCTGCACAGCAGTCTAGCATCACCAAATACACTAGCCTTAGGCCTCATCTTCTGGGAAGTATATAGGCACTTAAATTGACATTTTTACTTACCTTTTCCCTTCTGTTTAGTTTCTATATCCCCTAATTTGTGAATATAAAATGCATAATTGAGGTGCCCAATGGGTGCACATCACCAACTTTAACTGGAGAATCTTGATATGTTTATAAACATTCCTTGCAGATCTGCTAGAAGTCATTAATTCCCAATCTATCATGTATTGTTCATATCAGGACTAATGTCATTTGCAGAATGAGGTCCCCAGAGGGTGAAATTAGTGTTGCTATCCCGCACAGCGGCCTAGCATCACCAAATTCACCCTCTGGAGACCTCATTCTGCTTAGGCCTCATCTTCTGGGAAGTATCTATAGTATCAAATTTACATTGTTGTTAGTTAAATTTCCCTTCTAGGAAGTTTCTATATCCCCTAATTTGCAGAAGATAAAATTCATAAATGAGGTGCCCAATGGGTGAATATAACCAACTTCAACTGGGGAACTTAAATCTTATCCTTATCAGATTTGTGAAAATTGGATCACAAAGTCAAATAAGGGCAGAGCCAGAGACTCTTTCTCTACATAGTAATTCATGATGTGTCTTCTATGCAAGAATCAAATGGCCTATTTTGCTTATATTTGGTATGAAATTACCTTGGGTGACAGATTTGTGAAAATGGGATCACAAAGTCAAATAAGGGCAGAGCCAGAGACTTAACTATTTCACTACATAGTAATTCTTAAAATATGTTTGCAAGAACTAGTTGGCTTATATAGAATGGAATGTTCTTCCTTGACTGCAATTCAGATTTTTTTAAATGGGGTCACCTGGTCAAATAGGGGCCAAGCGAAGGACAGTTTCCCTCTTAATATGCTTCCTTCACAAGGACCATCAGGTCTATTTTACTGATATTTATGATATGTATGAAGGGTTCAAATTCAAATTTATTCAGATGGGGTCACCGGGTTAAATAGGGTCGGACCAGGGACATAACTATATGTCTCTATAGTAATTCTTAAAATGTCTTCTCAAGAGAGTTTGGACTATTTAGCTTACATATAGTATGGAGGAATCAGGAGGATCCTTTAGTGACTGAGATTCAGATTTGTTAAAATGAGGTCAACCTGTCAAGAAATGGCAGGCTATGGGGAGTTAACACTTTTGTGTCTAATAAAATCATTGAAATACCAAATTCATTAAAACATCTACCTTGGAACCACCTGACTGATTGGTCTGACATACATGTATTGTGTTTTGGCTCCATGGATAATTGGGCTTCAAACATGTCTAAATGGTTTTAGAAAAAAGGCGCTTGTGAGATTGGAAATTTCCAACAATTGAGAAAGTTTGAGGTGTTGGTTGTGAAATTCCAACCTATGACTTGGGAGTCTGGAGCCCGGTCAGGAGGGGACTTGTTGAGCTGGAGGAAGGGGGGGGGGGGGGTGGGGGGGGTGATCAGTAGTGTACAATTGGCAATTTCAAGGTGGATTTTTACCAATCTACATACTTGAAGTCTCTCTAGCCACATATCCTGTTTAAATCTACTTCTTTTAAAGTGATTATGAAAAGTGCTGACTGTTTTGGTCTCCAGAGTCCCAGTATTATCAGTCTTTGCAGTCTGGTGAGCGACCCCACAGTCATTGACTGTCTTGTTATTGTTACATACTATAGAAAACTGCTTTGGTACATACTATAGAAAATTGCTTTGGTTGCCACCGGAACATGATAAAAGAAAACAATAACTCAATTTGAGGCATATACTTACATGTATTATTAATCACTTTCAAAACAAAAGGGTTTCAGAGTTTTTATGCGTACCCATACCATAGTATGGTACACATAGTGTCGACATCCGGATTTACCATGTACCGTTCGTCCGTCCATCATACCGTATGTCCGTCCGTAGACACTTTATGTGATAACTCAAA
This sequence comes from Siphonodentalium dalli, assembly GCA_032622095.1. Lineage (NCBI taxonomy): Eukaryota > Metazoa > Mollusca > Scaphopoda > Gadilida > Siphonodentaliidae > Siphonodentalium > Siphonodentalium dalli. The sequence goes on along the minus strand of CP136064.1, from coordinate 126,889,661 downwards.
CATTTTCTATCTGATCGGAACCAATTTTTGTATATGGGTTTCTCAGCCAAAAATACAGATTGACTTCGAATATAGGTTTGATCCTAATTTTGTTTGCAGACTTATGGCCCTTTTCAACTTAGAATTCACACATGCTGACTTAACTCAACTAATTTTTATCTGATTGAACCAAATTTGGTATGTGAGTTTCTCAGCCCAAAATACAGATTGAGTTCGAATATGGGTTTGATCAGATTATTTTTAACATAATTATGGCCCGTTGACATATAATTCATGCATGCTTCGATAAATCAACCATTTTTCATCTGATAGGAACCAAATATGGTATGTGAGTTTCTCAACTCAAAATACAGATCGAGTTTAGATGGGTTAGATCCGATTTTTTTATACCAGAGTTATGGCCCTGTTTCAACTAAGAATTGAACAGATTCAAGATTTTTACAAGATAACACCAGCAGCTTAAAATTAATTATCAATTTAGTTCTAAGAGAGACAAGAGTTAAATCTGATTTATTGAATTAGAGTTATTTTTAGCCATCATATGTTCAGCAGTAAGGTGTAACCCATGCATGAATCAATGGACTCTCCCATTCAGTTCTAAAAGTATAAATTGGAATAGTCTATTTTTCATTTGTAGGAATGTTCTCAGAATTTGAGCTGACCAAGAGAACCCCATTTAATAGCACTATTTTTATAAAGTTACCCAGTCCTATAATATGATATCTGATGCTCAAATGTAGTGCACAAATAAAATGACTTTAATAGCCATCTGCATTTTATTGCATTTCCATAGTGTGTGGTCATTGTTGGGCCAGGGTTTATTAACTCCCACATAGCCCTCTGGTTTTGCCTATCAATGCAATATTCAAATGACATACCTGGTACAGTCCCCTAATTTTATAGAGTTAAAATTGTTAACCCTGGTGATAAATTTTATGCTTTTGTATATTATTCATGTAATCATTCTCCTATTATATCTCCAGGTTTCTCCTCCTACACTTGTATGGATTTTTGTAGTTAAAAATGAACCCTTCTCAACATTCCTGATAATTTAACAGAAATACCTTTCATCTGATATATCTCATTTTATTGAGATGTAAATTTGGTATGTGAGTTTCTCGGCCAAAAATACAGATATAACTCGAATTTGGGTTTGATCTGGTTTTTTTAACAGAGTTATGGCTTATGTATTTTAGCGTCCAAGCTAAAAAAAGCTGATCACTATCGCCAAGGTATGGGTTAAACATCTGCCGATCGTGATCGCCTCGCATTTGAACATGTAAAACGGACAAAGCAGAAAGTGATATGCATGCATGTGCGGTTTCCATATTTAAATTTTTCAAACTGCGATATCACAAATCTATCATATTCTATCCCCCTCCGAATGTTAGTTGATACATGCATTAGATGCATGTCAGAAGAAAGTGATGTGTACTATCTTAATTGTCCCCCGAGATAAAAAAAGGGCTCGTCCATCCGTTCCTCTAGCTGTCCAATCGTTAGTCCGTCCGTCACACTTTTGAGTACCTTCATGGTGTAATCAACTCCTCCTAAAGTTTTCATCCTAGAGATTTGAAACTTCAGAATATTGTTGCCCATATATTGAAGATGTGCAACATGTATATAGATGACAGATTTTTTTTTTACGGAGTTATTAACCCTTTTCGACTTAGAACATTTCAACATTTTTTTAATTTCTTTAACAAAGCGGCATCGACTTGCCACGTTGTCGGGGGACACTTTGGTCGGCTGACCTTTTATTGATGTGTACAGTGTGCTTTTGCATGGTAGACAACTATTGACAATTGGTTGCTACATTGTACATTTAATGTTCCGTTCCACCTATATCAGAGCCTTTGACTGTGGCAGTGGACACATGCCTGTCGCTTGATCATATAAGGGGGCTCTCAATGGGATATTTCATGTAACACAATACAGAATGACAACGATGTAATAGGATAAGAGTCTTAAACATTATGTTGAAATAGGCTGTATATTATAATGCAATAGTTTAATAATAGATCATATAAAATGTAAAGATTTGGCAAAAAACAAAACATGCGTTTCCCATTTGTTGTCCAAAAAATTGCAGTCTGATAGATACAAGTACAAAAAAAAGAAGAAGAGATTTTCAGAGGTATACTGATAGTAAGTGTGTTGATTTTATAACATAACTATCTGCGGCGTTTTTGTATCGAAAATGCCATTTATTGTCATATAGTTCAGCAGATATACAATTTGCGCATAATCATAATAATAATAATTTCCATATAAATCACTGTTTAATTGTTTTATATATCCATAAAGACAAATAATTGTAAACAAGGTAAATGTGTTAAATATATTGACATTTCCGAATACGTAGCTCCAAAATCACGAAGTAGATCCGACCACGTACATGTACATGGTCGCTTTTTCCAGGACGTTTTAAGCACTCTACATAATTAAGCGACTTGCCTGACTTCATTGAAACTACATGCTGACCTCAACCAACGGAAAATTTATTTTCACATGAGGAACGATTGCACATTTTATAAGCTAATAAGATAGATAAAAAATGGCCGTTATATTACAATATATATGGCCATAATTTCGATCAGGCATGTCAGGCCATCACAAAGACATCCTGATGTATCACTGGAAGAACTATAAGGCATCCTTCCGTTATGTTAATGGGTCACTTCTCCAATTTAATTTGTGTTGATGGATATTTCCACCATGTCAATGAACATTGCAGCCGCGTTGAAGTACCATTGTGACCGCATTGCATTAACGCTATAACCGCGTTGATGGTCATTTTTCAATGCGGTCTCATGCCACTTCTAATTCGGCTGATGAGGACGCTTATTATGAGAATATGTGTTGATCACCTAAGTGTGACTTTCATTTTCAAGTTTCGCTGAAACACTTATCCGTTGGTGGATATCTTTGATTTTACTTTTGAATTCATCGGCACACCCTGCAGCCCGCATTTATTGAAGAAATTTTTTGAGAGTTTGCAGGCTTGTTTAGGATCATATCTATATGGGAACTATCATATTTGAAAATTTTCCGATGAAAAACATATTGTCGCCGGTATCCATCCTGTATTGTATACTCTTTACATGACTAAATCCTTCATCCTATAACCAGCATTACTCTTCCGATTGGTCCTAAACAACATATTGCTGTCCAGTTTGACCTCTATTATTACTTTCTCATTCCCTATTGCACCATTGACTGTATAATGTATGACATTATCCCATCTCCAAGCTGAGCTACAGTGTCATTGACACTTTCATTGATAGTTTATTCTTATTTTCTCCAAGCTGAGCTGCAGTGTCATTGACACTTTCATTGATAGTTTATTCTTCTTTTCTCAGACATACTTTATGATGTTTGGTAAGGGTTTCCAAACCTGGGAATATGCACCACAATATGCTTTACGATCCTATGCATATCTATGGCTCCACACTCTTCCGATGAAGCTATATAGCCTTTTGTTTGGAGGAAACAAGGTGAGACATTTAAATTTTTTTTTTTACGGTTTGCTAACTTTTCCCAAAACTTCATGTGGAAACCACTAAAGTGTTTGTTTTTATTCCGCATGCTGGATTGCAACAATCCTTATAGTTCACAGTGGATGTATTTGAGCTGTGTTGCACTTCCCTTTGTTTCTAAAATTCATTTAACTGAACTTTTAAGTGTCATAAATTATTTTGATTCTCTATTGAGTAGTTTTTAATGACTTCCGAAAAACAATTTAAAAATATGTCAAACACAAACACTAAAATGTTCTGAGTTAATATTTAGCAGGTTACAGGCAATTAGCTTTGTTAATGGACTGAGATTGTGGATCAGTAGCAGTGTATATACTACAAGGCTCAGGGTCCATGATTGTTTACGAGACATACATGTAGTCAATCATACTTTAATGCTCTAAGTAATCGACTCCTTAACCACAGCTGAATTATGGGTAACTTTTCAGGATTTAGTCGGAAATATGGCTTGTTGCCATTCATCGGAAAGCTCTCGTTAAGGAATCGATTACTTAGAGCATTACTGTACTTTATCACAAAAAATCCTGCATCCAAGGGAATTCAAGGATTAGACAGATAGCTGACTTCTGAAAGCTGTCAACTGAGCACAGTATATTACGTAATCCTTTGAAATCAAAGTTCCATGAACTACAACATACTTTTGGTGTTCCATAAATGCACAGCGTACTACAATATAAATATGCAGCCAAAGAGGCACTAACATCAAAGAACTCCCGACGTCTGGGTAAGGAGATCTCCACACCTACATACATGTATATAAAGGCAAGCCTTGAAATAGTGTGTCTGTTATTTGCAGAATGAGGTTCCCAGAGGATGATGTAGTGATGCTATCCCACACGCTGGGCTAGCATTACCAAATTCACCCTCTGGGGACCTCATTCTGCTGAGGTCTCAACTGCTATTGGAGACCAAGGATCAGATTTAAGTTCCCCAGTTGAATTTGGGTTGCTCACCCAATATTCTCCTCGATTATAAATTTTATCTACTGTAAATTAGGGGCTATAGAAACTGAACAGAAGGAAATAAGTATTCAAAAAAACAATGTTAATTTGACACTATAGATACTTCGAAAAGATGAGGTCCCCAGCGTTTATGCAAAATTGGAGCCAATTCGATATTGTAACAGTATACTGTGTTGGACCATACCCTCCACATAATTCGCTTTATTATGCTCTAAATGTATGTGTTTTCATACGTGCCTACTCCAGAGCATCACAAAGTATAATTCTTCGCATAATTTCAGTATTATATGCCATGCCATGGACCATAAACCTTCTTTTGAGGAAAAAAATTCCATAACAACGGTTGCTATGGAAACCACTCGAGAACCCAGAAACACTAGCAATCAGATTGCCATTCCTAACTGGTCCTTGATTATAATACATCATTCACCAATATATCTTACTAAAAAAATTACCATTCTATATGTTGACTGGTTTAGAAAATATGAACACTTTTCTTCATTCCATAGGCATGTATGCCCTTATCATAGTGATCAAAGGGGAGTAATTCTACATGATGTTTACTCTCATCTGCTAGCTGTAGCTAGCAGTACCGGGTATATCAATGAGGACATTATTTCGCCCTCCAGGTGTAATTTATCAGCTACAGTTTCTTGGTAATCTATGGGCACAAGGTGGTTTTATTTATAGAAATTGGTATTTTTTGGACGCTTTAAAAGTTGTAGTGCAACCCCGAGGCTGAGTTCGGTAAAAGGTGTAGTTGGGAATTTCAATTTCGTTTATTGTCGTTTATATTATCATTTCATGCAGCGGGTGTCTGGCGAGACATGCTTTATTGGCCCATGGTTTGTTATTCGCATGCCAAGAAGTGCAAGGCGATCAATTATAATGGGAATTAATGTTAACCATTAGCGCGCTGTGCGTTATGTGTTTCTATTGTTCTTTAAGCTGCTTTGTTGCATTGTTATTTGAACTTCTTTCATTTATTTTCATGTGACATAAATCGGAATGCTATCTACAATTATACTGCATGGGGATTTGACGATTGTATAAGAAATTTAATTCGAACATGAATCCTACGAGGTGTTTGTTTATATTGGTGTTTAACATGTTATTTAATATCGTTTAATGAACTTTTTCATTTAGTTATGTGCGACAAATATCGGCATGTTATATTCTAAATGAATTGGGAAGGTAATTATTAACCAATCCTCCTTCGTGCTGTTTGTAAATATTGAATTTTCATTTCTTTGTATGTATCGGAATATATCGGAACTATGAATAGAGATGTTATTAAGAAAAGTTCCAACACTTACCCTTCACATTGGTTGTTTAACATACAATGTGGCCTAATTCTAAACGTCATTTTTATACGCCCGTTTGAAAAAACTGTCGTATTATGTAAATGGGTTGTCCGTCCGTCTATGCGTCCGTCGTCTGTCCGTCCGATTTTGGTTTCCGGATGATAACTTTAGATTGAATCGAGTGAACTGAACCAAATTTGGTATGTTAGTTTACCACACCAAAATACAGATCAAGTTCAAATATGGGTTTCGTCCGCTGATTTTGAGTGAGTTATGTCCCTTTTTCGACTTAGATTTTACCTGATATGCGGTTTCCAGATTATTGTGTTTTATTTTTGTTATTATTTCATCTTAAGTCAAAGGTTTCAAACAAATGAATTAAACCTTGCCCCACTCTACTCCAAAAACGGGCATATTATCCACGCCCCGACGGCGTGCTCTTGTTATTTATGTGTTCCGAGGATATATCAGAATGCTATATGATTGAAGAATGTTCAGAAATTACACCCCCCTTCCTGCGACCATGTTTTAATTGATCCTCATGGGGGAGGGGGCATATTATAATTAGTCCTCATTGGACCATATTTTAATTGACCCTCATGGGACTATATTGTATTTCACACCCCAGTGGGACCGTAGTTTAATCAACATTGATGACACCATATTTTAATTAACCCTCATAATGTGACCATATATTTATTCTTTAATTAAGTCATGTTACCATATTTTAATTGACCTTCATGGGACCATATTTCAATTTTGCCCGATTATTATTCTAAATGCTATTTCATGCACTATTCAGACCACTATTTCAAATGAAATTAGAAAAAAATATCACATATAATCAACTACATAGGCGTTACCTATATACAGATTTTTCACAATCACCACAATAAAGTTGTTATATTGTATATATAGCTAATAATATAATATGATCTTGAGGGCATTACCATTTCTGGCTATGGTTTTCTTGTGAAGCTGCAGCTGTAGTGGCCAGATACATAATTAGGTTTGTCAACATTCAGCTGTGTGTGTTTATTCTTAAACCATTGAAATGTTATTGTTGTAACTTTGAGATATTAAATTAAGTGGCAAACCTGGGTATAGTCCCATCATATGATGTCATTGAAAATTATTAACCCTATGCACACATTATACGGACTTGTGATATTTTTCATTTGTTCATTTCACATGTATCTCCAGGTTGATGGTGATCCACGTTTAACTTGCATAGATTTTGGGATTAAATTAACCCATTCCATAGACACATGCTTTCCGATAGGCAGATATTAAATTAACACTTCAACGTTCAGCCATGTTCAGTAATAAATTATATAAACCACCTATTGTTTATTCCTATATCATTATAGGAAAAGTCTTATTTTGAAATTCCCTCAATTGCCTTTGGGCTGCAGGATAATAATCAGTGCTGGTATTCATTGAGATTGACTTATTGTATGACTTTCTAAATCAAATGACATGCTTTATATGGACTATTTTTTGTTGATAAGTTCATTAGTTTGGGTAAGATTAACCCCTTGCAATCAGTGTTCACGCTGTCGGTAGCCAAATTAGCCAATGGCTAATCTTTTTCGAATTTGGCTAATAAAAATTTCATTTGGCTAAAATTTTGGCTAAAGTTTTTTTACCCCAAATGTAGACTGAAAGCATGGAGTCAGAAAGATAATTAATAAAAGCGCTCAATAGATCGACATTCAAGACGAAGTTAGGTGACGAAAGTATTTCATTATTTTCGTACTTATGAAATATCGTTCCGTAACAGCAAAAGGTAAGCTCTAACAATTAGTGAACAGTAAACATATTTTTATTTCCAAATCTAACATAAATTTTGGCAAGTTGGTTTTCAATTCTGTGATATGAACGATCTAGTCCGAAAATATCGAAACTGGGAATATATTGCCGACTGTACAAAGGGAAACCCGATCGCGGACAGTACAAAGGGAAACCCGATCGACAACTCTATCAACCAAGCGATCACACAGTGATATGCAATCATCTTTAGTTTTCACAAGACGGACATTCAAAGACGCATGGACATTAAACCGACCGTGGTTGAATCATGACAATGTGAAGAAAGCAATATTTTGTAAAGTGTGCATTGACGCTGGTATATAAGCAATTTGTTCGTAACAGGCTGTTTTAATCTGGAGAAAGATTACGTCACTCTGCACGAAACAGCAAAAGGTTATTATTTTACATTTAATCCCCTAATCCCCCATTGTCTGTCTGGTCACTCACGGGACTCCCGCACAATGCATGTTTATGATGACATTGTATTTATGACGGTCGAGGTTTATGAGCACCAAGTGTAAGACAATAGCTTAATCAGCCAAATGTGAATCACGACAGATATTTTGTGGCTATTTGTCGTCAATACCGATACAGTCAAAATAATATGCATGCTTTTATGACAGATTGTAATTTGATAATGGCGTAACAATATTAAGTTATTAGTTTCCAGATGTCACTTAGATATTTTCGCAAGGATAAATATTTAATGATTTAAAACAAAATATTGATATAAAACAAACAAAAACAAAATTAAGAAGGACAATCCCGGGTTACCCCCCCCCCCCCCCCCCCCCCCCCCCCCCCCCCCCCCCCCCCCAAATCACTCTTTCACATAAAGATTAATAATTTTTTAATAAATGATATATATAAAAATACTTCTAGTTCATAAAAATTATTTAAATTATTGTGTATTTTACCTGTGTCTGTTAGATTTTACGTTTTAGTCATCAATTGTGAACCGACCAGAAAACGATGATTTAATTTGGCCAAAGTTTTTTTTAATTTGGCCAAAAAACATTTGGCTAAACTTTTTTTCATTTGGCTAATAAAATTTTCATTTGGCTAAACTTTTGGCTAAAGTTATTTTCGGTCCAGCGTGAACACTGCTTACAATTTGATTTGATAATTCAAATATTATTGATTGATATACATGTATTTCATGGCACAGTTTACGATAACCTGCATAGTGAGGGTCATTTGGTTTATTTGCTTAAATTTTTTTTAACTCATCCACCAGTTCTGTTGACACAATGTGATAACTAAATATTTTTCAACCGATCACTCTTATAATCACATCCAGGTTAATCATGTTACATTCTTCACCTGTATATATTTTGGTATTGATTGGTTGGTTCTGAAAACATTAACCCTACCTTTAACCATGACAACACATGCTATCCAAAGCAATTCTTTATCTGATCAGTCTCATATTTATTCCTATCCAAGTAAATGAAGGAGCCTCCCCCAATTTTATCTGCACATGTGTACAGGTTTATATTATGTTCTAGATCGCCGATTTTGAGTCGGTATATACTGCTACAGATATTCAAATTCTATGATCTCTATAGTTTATCTGTTGTTGGTCTGCATGTCTTAATTTAAATCCACATTATGGACATGCCAATTAACTTAAAATTATACTAATTAACATTAATTAATGAATAATTCATGGAAACTTGGATGAAACCTCGTTAAACCTTGGAAAAGTTTGGATGAGACCTTAGAAATCTTTGGTAGCATCTGACCACTCATCCAAGGTTTTCCGAGCTTTTCTGAAGTTTCATAGCATGGAAATCCTAAATAAACCTTCGCTGGCTCATCTATGGTTTTCCAAGGTTTCTTTGTCCAATACCACCCCAAGGATTTCCAAGGTTTACCGATGTTTTCAATCCTAGGAAATCCATGGATTCAGCCAACCTTTCCCAAGGTTTTCAAACAATGAAATCCTAGGAAATCTTAGGATGGTTTTACAAGGGGGTGTAATATTACAACAATAATATAATCGTATTAAGTTGGTTTTTCTCAAGCAAAATGTTAATGTGGGATAGATATATGTCCAGTTACACTTTCATATGCACATAATTGAACTGAGATGGGAAAGGATCTAAATAAACCTTAAAAAAATCAATATTGAATCAACGATTAGTCACCAAAAGCATTATGACACGAGGGGCAAGTGCCTGTGAATTGAAATTGGGAAGGACTGAATATGAATATGTATATCGGTATTGTCAAAAGGTTTATATCAATTTTGGTCATTTTTCAGGAGATACAAAGAAGTGATTTATGTTAATTTGGCGGCTGTTTATAAAGTGGAGCAAGCACATTTAAAGCAATGAACACTCATACTGAGTCCATGCCACTGTTTCTTTGATATATATAACGACTGAAAGAGAGGCTAAAACACACCCTTTGAGAATATATAACTTGATCGGATGATCCGTAGCTGACCTGATATGATGCGAGTAATCATGCAAAAGATATTTTGCCAGAGCTATTTCATTGCATTTGTTGTCAAAGACGTTTTTAATTAGTATCGGTATTCTTCATTTGTAGATCAACAAGTAAGTCAAAGCTAAATGTCTTATCTGGAATTAAAAACAAGGCTCTGATTTAGCTAGAGTGCGTTGTTTTGACTCAAGCTGAAACCGTGGCAGGAAAGTGTTTTCGCTTGCAAATCTGATTTTGCCCAAAAACCGACTTGCGTCCTTTTGACTGTAAGGCGACGATATTGTTCTCTACTGCACATGTTTAACATTTGATCACAAAAATAATGCTCAGTTTACTATTATGCATTTTTATCGTGAGTCAAATGATCTTATCCTGCTGTCTGTTCCAGGTTGTCCTATTTTATTTCCTAAGATGTTGTCTGGCAATAATTTGTGCATTCTGCGAGTTGTGCTTCTATAGGTAAGTGTGTTTACATCTGCTCAAATTTGTTGGCTTCACTAGTCAGTTTGAAGAGCAAATTTTATTCACAGTAATTCAAGTTGAATATTTTGTTGCTGACAGATGTATTCTGATTGGTCGAGAACTGCTAACTTCAGTTTTCGATTTACCAGCATCACCTGCTGAAGGGTAAACAGATATTGCATACCGCACTTAGCGATTATATACCATGTAGCATTTATATAGTAAACATAATATAATGTCACAGCGCATAGTCTGGAGTCATTTAATTGAGTTCAACTGCAAGATGTTTACTCAAGATAGTTTTTGATTAACAGGAATTTATTCGGTCTGTTCTTCTATTCGTGTAGCCTTCTATTTGAGTATCCTTTCTAGATCAATGGATCTGATAATTTAGGATTTACATTTGGTTCAGAGATAGGAGATTTAACACTCCCCCACCCACACTGTCTATGCTGTTGAATTCAAGTTTGGTACTGATATATATATTCCTATGTTTATACAAGTAATAATTTTGATATGTTATCAGTTAGGTTTTTTTGATAATCTTATATACACATATATATATAGACTGTTAACCCTTTCAGTGCCAAGTCCGATTTTTGTATCAACCCATATTTCCTTGATCATTTTACAAATTTATTATTATAATCAATAAATTTGAAAAATGATCAAGGAAATATGGGTTGATACAAAATCGGACTTTGCACTGAAAGGGTTAAGATTGATTTATAAATTTGAGTGTAGAACCACTTAAGGGGGCAAATGGGGGAGAGATTCTGGTTTTGACCTCCAACTTCGGTATTCAGTGGAAAATTTTGTTGTTTTTAAACCAACAGTCACATATATATGTTCCTTCTTTAGGTTAACTGTTGGAGCGAAATGTCCACATTTAATTTTTTTTTAGAAAATGTTATTGGGGATTTCAGGTTGTGAATTTCCAACAGTTTGAGAGGTTGAAGTACCAACTGTAAAATTCCAATCTAAGGGAAATGTGAAAAAGGAATTTCATGAAATTAGGTCTGGTTGTCTGTTTAGGGAAGGGCGGAAGGATATGGTTCATGTTTGGTCAGGGGTGTGCAGTTAGAATTTTCAAGTTGGATACCCACCGCTTGACACTCAAACTATGCCCCTGTTAGAATTACTAAGTGATTTTGAAAAGTATTGACTGTTGTGGTCCTGTCTTCTCAGTCTTTTACTGTCAGGTGATTGTCTTGTCACTAGTATCTCGGTTTTAGTCAAAATTTGGACCACATCCTACAGTGTGTCTAATATAATTCACCAAATTTCACGCCGATTGGTCGAAGAAAGTTCGTATATGCATTTTTTAGCTCAACTTTACTTTGTAAAGTTCGAGCTATTGCCATGGCTTGGTATCCGTCGTGCGTGTATGCATGTGTGCGTGATTCGTCAACAATTTCCTTTAGCACGGGCTACAGTTCGTACCTTTGGTCCGATTATTATGAAATTTGTCATGGATGTTGACATTGACATGTAGATGGGAACGAGTCATTTTGGGGTCATTCGGAAAAAAAACATGGCCGCCAGCGGCCATCTTGGATTTCAAAATTCAATCCATTAGCACGGGCTACAGGCCGTACTGTTCGTCTTATTGTCATGAAATTTTGTCATGGATGTTAATATTGACATGTAGATGGGAACGAGTAATTTTGGGGTCATTCGGCCAAAAAACATGGCCGCCAGCAGCCATCTTAGATTTTACTATTTGCATGACTAAATCATTTGACACGGGCTACAGGTCGTACCTTTGGTCGGATCATCATCAAATTTGTCATGGATGTTAACAATGACATGTAGATGGGAACGAGTCATTTTTGGGTCAGTCGGCCAAAAAATATGACCACCAGCAGCCATCTTGGATTTTACTCTTTGTATGACTAAATCCTTTAGCACGGGCTACAGGTCGTACCTTTAGTCTGATCATCATTAAATTTTTCATGGCTGTTGAAATTGGAATGTAGATGGGAACGAGTCATTTTGGGGTCATTAGGGAAAAAAACATGGCCGCCAGCGGCCATCTTTGATTTAAAAATTTAATCCATTAGCACGGGCCACAGGTCGTACTCTTCGCCTGATCATCATGAAATTTGTCATGGATGTTAATTTTGACATGTAGATGGGAACGAGTAATTTTGGGGTCAATCGGCCAAAAAACATGGCCGCCAGCAGCCATCTTGGATTTTACTCTTTGTATGACTAAATCCTTTAGCATGGGCTACAGGTCGTACCTTTATTCTGATCATCATAAAATTTGTCATGAATGTTAATAATGACATGTAGATGGGAACGAGTCATTTTGGGGTCATTCGGCCAAAAAACATGGCCACCAGCAGCCATCTTGGATTTTACTCTTTGTATGACTAAATCCTTTAGCACGGACTACAGGTCGTACCTTGAGTCTGATCATCATGAAATTTTTCATGGCTGTTGAAATTGGAATGTAGATGGGAACGAGTCATTTTGGGGTCATTCGGCCAAAAAACATGGCCACCAGCAGCCATCTTGGATTTTACTCTTTGTATGACTAAATCCTTTAGCACGGGCTACAGGTCGTACCTTTAGTCTGATCATCATAAAATTTGTCATGGATGTTAACAATGACATGTAGATGGGAACGAGTCATTTTGGGGTCATTCGGCCGAAAAACATGGCCGCCAGCAGCCATCTTGGATTTTACTCTTTGTATGACTAAATCCTTTAGCACGGGCTACAGGTCATACTATTCGTCTGATCGTTATGAAATTTGTCATGGATGTTAATATTGACATGTAGATGGGAACGAGTAATTTTGGGGTCATTCGGCCAAAAAACATGGCCGCTGGCAGCCATCTTAGATTTTACTCTTTGCATGACTAAATCCTTTAGCACGGGTTACAGGTCGTACCTTTGGTCAGATCATCATGAAATTTGTCATGGATGTTAACAATGACATCTAAATGGGAACGAGTAATTTTGGGGTCATTCGGCCAAAAAACAATGCCGCCAGCAGCCATCTCGGATTTTACTCTTTGTATGACTAAATCCTTTAGCACAGGCTACAGGTCGTACCTTTAGTCTGATCATCATAAAATTTGTCATGTCTGTTGAAATTGGAATATAGATGGGAACGAGTCATTTTGGGGTCATTCGGACTAAAAACATGGCCGCCAGCGGCCATCTTGGATTTCAAAATTCAATCCATTAGCACGGGCTACAGGTCGTACTGTTCATCTGATCATCATACAATTTGTCATGGATGTTAATATTGACATGTAGATGGGAACAAGTAATTTTGGGGTCATTCGGCCAAAAAACATGGCCGCCAGCAGCCATCTTGGATTTTACTCTTTGCATGACTAAATTTTTTGGCATGGGCTACAGGTCGTACCTTTGGTCAGATCATTATGAAATTTGTCTTGACTTTTGACATGTAGATGGGAATGAGTCATTTTGGTGTTATTCGGCATTAAAACATGGCTGCCAGCAGCCATCTTGGATTCTACTCTTTGCATGACTAAAGCTATCAAATGTTTTTGAATTGTTGGAAAACATAGCCGCCAGCAACCATCTTAGATTTTACTTTTATATACTTGTATATATATATCTCTTCATGTTGATAAACTAGTAAATTAGACATTCAACTTTCCACATTCCTAATCACTCCATCGACAGTAACACATTAAATTATTCCCTTTCCAAGTTGAGCTAGTGTCATTGACACTTTAATTAAACGACATTACAGAATACGTTAAATCCGCAAAGATAGAGTTATACGGCTTGCACACCAAAGATGTAGATCAGCTGCTGATCAGCAGTTTACAAATTCATACTAAAATTCAGTTTATCTCAATTAAAACGAAACAATTTGGTTGGAGGTTGTGCACATGATGTTGAATCTAAGGATTATACTAAAAAACGGTGAGGGGATGGCACCGAGATGTAGTTTGACAGCTCGCCATGCACATTCAGCAATTCAAAATCCTGTTTGAAAAGCCATATTCCGACAGGGTAACATAGTTACATCACTTGCAGCGTTAGCTACCTTTTCTTAAAGGAACTGGACAGGAAGCATTCATTGCATTACAAAGGGGCAGGACAAAAACAATCCTGAAAGGTTAAATGCAATTTTGTTATTAATTGCATATATGGTGAAAAATACCGAAGAATTAAGTGCACACCAAAAAGTAACATAGAGGATTTACGGACCCATCATTTTTGACGGGTAATCCCCTAGTATAACATATTATCGAGCATATATATACCAGATATTCAGGAGATTGAAGTCTGCATCATTGTCAATAATTTCTAGATCATAGTTTAATGTAATGGGCATTGTTGAAACTAATCTACTGTGGTATGCTTATCAAATAAATTTATTAATTTTATTTTTCTAGGGGAGTAATTAAACAGTTTGGAGGGAATGTGGGAAGACTGACACTATGGTTCTTATTACTCAGCTCTGGAATGTTCATATCCTGTGCAGCATATCTACCGAGCAGCTTTTCAATGTACTTTACACTATTGTCATTGGGTACATGGTATATGGGTCACTTCAAGGTAAGGAGTAAAACGTTCTGCTCTTTATTTTATGTCTATTTAAGAAATAGCTCTTGTTTTGATTATAGTCTTAGTCTAACGGTCAGATGATCGAAGCCCGTTTATATATAACCATGGGTATATGCCAGATATAACCGTACAAAAAAAAAATGCCGTTCTTTTGACCGTGTATTTATCCATGGTGTGTGTGCCTGTGGTTGTCCGTAACATTGTGCCCGGTGTTATTGCTTTGAAAGGTAATCATGTTCGACTGGTGTTGTTAGATTGGTAATGAGATTAGCGGTTTCTATGTCTTGACTGGTCATATTTACTGTTTGAACTTTGTCTGAAATAGACGCACTTTTTATACTAGAATTTGCGCAACAGGAGCGCAGGGAAATCGCACGTCGAGTTGGTTTAAGTGTTTTTAGAAAAAAGTATTTATATGATATAGAAAGGCAAACAGAACGATACCATATAGTAAAACTATATGCGATTGCATCCAATTTGGATTTATTGGGATGTCTTTAGTGCACTTTTGTGGTTATGAGAGCTCATATCCCCCTGATTTCTGCTCCATATGTGGTCATCTCCTTTAAAATTTCTAATTTCAAACAGGGGTGGCGCCAGGATATCCCCGACGCAGGGGCTATACGATTCCCCGACAGGGGGTCGGGCTTTAGCTGCCGGGTTGACCATTGCAGATCTCACCGATGGGAAATGGCTATCCCTCCCTGACAGGGGTAGGGATGTAGCCCTTGATTCCTCCCCGGGTGCCACCCAACATAATTTAGTATCGATTACTTCTCGTCTTCAGTGAATGCAAGACCGCGCTCTTTGCATGGAGTGTCAAGTAGGGACTTGTCGGCAGGGGTGATTATGCAGGGGTCTTACCCCCCCCCCCCAATTGTAGTCATACCTAATGCAACATTAATTGGAAAATTCACACCAAAATTAGGTTGAAATTGTTGTCGTAGTTTGATTTTCCAACAGTTTCTTAGTGACGAATTTGTTGTTTTTAGACCAACATTTGCATATTTCCCTTTCATTTGTAAAATTATGGACTCAAATGGCAATCAGTTGGCAATTTTCAAACCTAAGGGTGAGTGTCAGGTTAAAAATTTCCCCGAATTGGAAAACTTGAGGCAAGTCTAGATGCTAGGATTGTCAAATGTTCATGTTCATATTTTCAAAATGTTCTCGCATCGGGCCTAACCATCGGCCGACCCTTGTGTTCTGTGTCCTTGCCAGTAGTTACTTGCTAATTAATTTAAGAAAAAATAAATCGGGGTGTAAATTTGTCTGGTGTTATACCACTAGATGTTAGGATTTTTTAATCTCATACTGGGCCGAACCATCCTGTTCACCCCCCCCCCTGCATGACAAGTGGCCACAATATTACTGGTTCATTTAGAATAGGCTACCATCTATTAGTCTGTGAGGGAACATTTGGGAAAAATCAAAGCACGGGGGGTGCAAATTGATTTACGCAAACTTGTGAGTTTGTTGTGGTTCAATGGGGTGGAGTGCAGTTAGAAATTCCAAGGTGGAGACCACCCCAACCCCAACGAAAACCCTCTAACCAAGTCCCGAGTGCCAAATATCCCACACTCAACCAGGGGCGCCCCTCGCAACTTAGTTTCTGCCCTCGGCATAGGCCTATTTGTTTTCTATCCGAGAATACACTGCACCGGCGGAAATATATTGACCATACTCTGAAAGAAAGCGCTTCCGTGGCGATCACACGATAACGTCGTGCTGCAAGTAAGACGATAATTGTGTTGTAGAAATGATACGGAAGACCGATTGTCAAAAAAACAACATCAAAATACACAGGACAAGACTTATCGATCCAAACTGTGGAGTGTGTTTCCGTTGTGTATTTTTCGCATATACCCGTGGTTATATATAAACGGGCTACGAGCATCTGACTGCAGATGTTTTTTCATAAGAGTAGACCTTTAGCGGCATGTGTGTGGAAAAGTGCTAAACCTAGTGATTTAAAATAATTTAGGTATGCTGAACAAAATTAACCATGGTGCCAGTCCGATTTTTGTGTCCTTTGCAGCTTGACCTTCAAAGTTCAGAAACAAAATGGCCACCAGAATGTCAAACAGCATATCAATTACCGCTGAATTAGGGTCCTGCGAATTGGAGATTTTGATCGAATCGAATTGAAGAAATCGAATCGAATATCGAATCGAATTATACATGTGTGTTGCATTCTTAATTAGGCATGTTTTGCCAACGATTAGGTGATGTTTGAAACATTCTATGAACTTCCATGAAGTTCCATCATAACTTATGTGGTGATCAACCGTCGATCGCGATACTATTAAATTCAATTGATTATTGTCGAGAAAAAAAAAAAAAACAGATCAAAACGTCCATGCGGACGTTACGACGATTAATATATAACCGGCTTATCGGAACTAAAATCACGCAAAGTTTGTACAGTTTGCATGTACATGCAAACTTGCAAATGGGCATTCGGAAACACCCGTTATTGTAAACTTGAAGATGCAACAACAGTCGCAGGGTAGCCTGTTTGTGTAGTACTGGGTGCTTCTGGAACTGATTCCATAGATGGGTCGTTGTCCCAGATGCTTGCGATTTATATACATATTGTATTCGTCACACGTGTAAGTTCTTGTACTGTCTGAGAAGCTTATCGTGTTTAAAATAAACACGAATAACAGACGACTTATTGTCAAGTGTCAAAGGAACGCTCCGAAACTGACAGTCAACTTCAAAAGAAAACTCCACCAACATGCACTTTTCGACGCCTGAAACACGTGTTGTTTACATCATCAGCGATGTCACATACACATCACGCGGAACCTGAGATGGATAGTCGGCAATAACGCTAGCAGTTGCTCAGTCTCATAGTTATTATAATATACGTGCGTCGTCGGTCCAACGGCGATCTCAGAGCTTTTGGCAACCATGTTCAAAGCTAGAATTCAGACGTATTTAGTGGTCCTAATTTAGTGGCTAATTACTGGCCATACTTATATTTAATAGCATCCGTACAATCGTGATGTACAATAAGAATTATAAAGCGCATATATTCATAATTTTAGGGAATTAAGTGGCACAGAAATAGCTAAGATCGACGTGTGTACGTGTTCGCAAGCAGCCTATAATTTCATCCATATATATTCGAAATTTTGAGTTGGAGATTTCGACTCGAATTTGAATCGAATTTGACTTTCGAATCGAATCGAATATTGAATATTCGCAGGACCCTACGCTGAACAGAAGCAAGTTTTCAATATTCAAGTGACATGCACCACAAAATCATTCACAAAATATCAAGACTTGAAAAATATAGAGAATAATCACTTTATTGAACTGGTTATTAGTCCGGGAGCTAATAGGGGTACCCTTGCACCCCCCCTGGGACTTAACTTCACCCCACTCATTTTGTTCCTTATTATGTCCTTCAACTTTTAAGCAATGTTAACAAGAAAAAAAAGTGGCCGTGTAGACTCCAGACAAGATGGCGTCCATCATGGCCGCCGTTTTTCAGACCAGACCCTAAGTCAGTTTTATGCAAATTATAGCGGAAGATCTTGTAAAATGTATACAAATGTATATATTTTCGTGAAGCTGAGACATAATGACACTTTTTTGGGCCAAAATTGAAACTCACCATCCAAGATGGCCGTCAAAATGGCCACCGGAAGTTGAAAATATAACATTTTTTCACAAATATCTACTAGATCAATTCATGCTGTTTGGAACTGGTTGAGTAATGCAACTTTATTTTGTGTTTTATATATTAACTGATCATTGGATCAACGAAATATACAATTATTGGGGTCCTAACCCCTTCCGATCCCTCAAAAATTCGATTTTACAGAATGCGGTATAAAATTTCACAAAAAATCACAATTGGGATTCTAGTCATATTTCAACATGAAATGAACAGAACTTTGTAATGTAAGTGAGGCATATCATTAACTATTAATATTCCAAATCACTGGAGCCAAAATTCTTACTTTGGCTCAAAATGGCTGCCAATATGACCGCCAAAATATGGAAAATGGTAAATATTACACCAGCGTGTCCTGCAATCGCTTACAAGTTGTTGTTGGTGTATACAATTGGCTATTCTGCATTCTATACATCGAATACTAACATGTCTGATGCACTATGGTTAATTCTTACTATTGTCACCCCTGACATCGTCAAACATATTGGACTTTTCTCTCTAAAACTTGACATAAATATTGGCAAAAATTCACTTTTCAGGTTTGGACCATTTTTTCAGGTAAAATATAACTATCTTTGGATTGAAAGGTGTTTATTGTTTTGATCTATCTTAAATGTGTCTCACTACGGTGTTTATAGACTAAATTGCTCAAGGTGGTTTCCAAAATGGCAACCAAATTTGTAGAATGTTAATTTTTTACATATATCCCGAACATTCTCTGCGTTATCCGAAAAGGTAGCATATTGTGACTCACTTGGTTATTATACATGTTAGTTAATTAACTGACAACTACATGTTCTATTCTGGTTGTCTCAGTTCCGTATGGGGCATGACAAATTCATTTTAAAGTATGCAATTTTGCCGAGAACCTCTTTTGTGATTTTTGCCACATTTATTGAAAGGAAATGGGCAGAACTTTGATACAGAACTGAGATGGACCATAATCTTTGGCTATTCTGGTCCATTATTATAAAATGTCAACAGGATACAGTGTGGATGCAAAGATCATAGCCAGGGAGTTACTCTATGATCATATGTGAGGTGAATAGGTATACATGGAGTTATTGTATGTCATGACTGATGTGAGTAGGTATACAATGAGTGACTATATGGTTATGAGTGGGTTGTCCATGGTAAGATGCATCTATGTATACAGGGAGAGGTCATGGTCAGGTGTGAGGTCAATCGGTATGCATGGAGTGACTCTATGGTGTATGATTGTATATATTCAGTACGGGTGCAACCGGTGTACCTGTATGGTCATTGGTGTGGTGTATGGATATAGCTACATGGTCATCTATGTGTTGATTATGTATATATGGAGTGACTGTAAGTTCATGGGTGGTATGTGCATGTGTTGTCTGTATGATCATGGATGGTGTGTGTGGATAAATAGGGAGTGATTTTATGGTTACGGGTAATGTGTACATGTATACATGAAATGACTGTACGGTCATGATTGAATATGAATACCTGGAGTAAGCTGGGTGGACATTATCGAGGGTGTGGGTATATAGGGAGTGTCTGTGTGGTAATGGTGGGATGTATATGTATATATCTCGTGGATGTATTATCATTTGTGGGTGTATAAGGCTTAGCTGTATTATCATGGATGGCGTGTATGATTATGCAGTGAATTGCTGAATTGTCATGTGTGAGGTGTATATGCAAGTATGGAGTGTTTGAGTGGTCATGTGTGCGTTTTTTTTGTATATCTGGAAGGGATGAATGGCCATTAGTGAGGTTTACATGTATACCTGGAGTAAATCTATAGTCTAGGGTGGGCTGATTATGTATATCGAGTGGTTATATGACTATGTGTGTCGAATAGGTATACAAGTAGTGACTGTATTGTTAATGGAGAGATGAGTACATGTAGGTGTACAAGTAGTAACTGTATGGTCACAAATGTAATGTTGAGGTGAATATGTATACAAGGATTGGCCATGATCATGTATGAATGTTTTGAATAGGTACACACGGGGTGACTATATGGCCATAGGTCAGGTGAAGGAGTATACCAGGTGACATGGGTGGGGGTATGTGTATGAAGCGAGTGGCTATATGGCCATTGGTGAGGTGCATATGTATACCGGAATGACTTTATGGTGTTGATGTAGATATTGATTGTCTATTTGACCATGCGTTTGGAGAATAGGTATACAGGGGGTGACCTTATGGCCAATGGTGAGATGAATGGGTATACAAGGAGTGACTATATGGTTATGGGTCATGTTTAGGAGTATACCCGGTGTCGCAGCATTGTGACGCATGGCTGTATGGTCACCCATGGTCATGGGTCAGGTGTACATGTATACATGTATACAGCTTAACGTCCCCATCTACATAAACATCATCAAGATGGAGAACTCTCTGACATGACCTCTCTATTGATTAACATACCCTTGAGTTATTGTGGAAAGCGATAGCCACCCAAGATACACATGTGCAACCCACCCATTACCCAAGTCACTCAATATGTACATAAACACCACACAAATGCCAACATAGTAACCCACTTTATACACGTACACCTGATCATGCAACCATACTTGGTTATACCCGTACATACCACAAATGACGATACAGTCACGAGTCACCATGCATGAATACCAGGTATACACCTACACCCGACACATGACCAAAAAGTCACTCTATGTGTACATATTCACTACATTCACGACCATACAGTCACTCATTTTATACATATTCACCTAACCATGGACCATACAGCCACTACATGTATATCTATTCGCCATACACATGACCATAGAGTCCATCCAGGTATACATATGCACAATACCAATGGTGAGCCCTTCCAGATATACCAATACCCGCACATACGACCACTCATAAGTTCCATACTTGCCACTCATAAGTTATATACACGCCATCCATGATCATACATCTACTCCCCATACACCACCAATGATAACACATCCACGACATATATAAATAAAAGTCCCACCGTCACTAACAGGGGACTCCCTATATACCCACACATCATTCGTGACCATACAATAACTCCCTGTATACCTATTATCCTCATCTATGACCATAGAGTAACTCCGTGGCTGCCATCTTGGCTTCCACCCTGTATCCAGTTGATAAATTTGTATCATAGTGGGCCTGAATACCCACATATCATGATGGTTCATCTCAGTTCCGTCTCAAAGTTCTGCCCATTTCCTTTAAATAATATTGCCAGAATCACAAAAGAGGTTCTCCGCAAAATTCCATATTGCAACTTTAAAATGAATTTGTCATGCCCCATACGGAACTGGGACAAATATAATAGAACGTATTTGTCAGTTAATTAACTAATACGTAAAATAACATAGTGAGTCACAATTTGCTATCTTTTTCGGATAACGCAGAGAATAATGTTCCGGATATGTTAACTTTTAACTTTTTACAAATTTGGTTGCCATTTTGGAAGCCATCTTGAGCATTTTAGTCTTTAAGCACCACCGTGTGACACACTTAAGATAGACCAAAACAATAAACACCTTTGATACCAAAGATAGTTGCATTTTACTTGAACAAATGGTCGAACCCTGAAAAGTGAATTTTTGCCGATATTTATTTCAAGTTTGTGAGAGAAAAATCCCATATCTATGGTGATGTCAGTGGTGACAATAGTAAAAATGATCCATGGTGCATCAGAGATGTTAGTATGCAATGTATAGAATACAGATTAGCCAATTGGATACATCAACCACAACTTGTAAGCGATTGCAGGACACCCTGGGGCAATATTTACCATTTTCCATATTTTGGCGGCCATTTTCGCAGCCATTTTCAGCCAAGGTAAGATTTTTGGTTCCAGAGAGTTGGAATATTCATAGGTAATGATATGCCTCACTTACATTACAGTGTTCTTTTCATTTCTTTTTGAAATATGACTAGAATCCCAATTGTGATTTTTTGTAAAATTTTGTACCGCGTTCTGTAAAATCGAATTTTTGAGGGATCAGAAGGGGCTAGGACCCCATTAGTTGCACATTTAATTGCTCCAATGATCAGTTAATATACACAACACTAAATAAAGTCATATTACTCAACCAGTTCCAAACAGCATGAATTGATCTAGAAGATATTTGTGAAAAAATGTCATATTTTCAACTTCCGGCGGCCATTTTGGCGGCCATCTTGGATGATGAGTTTCAATTTTGGCCCAAAAAAGTGTCATTATGTCTTAGCTTCACGAAAATATATACATTTGTATACATTTTACAAGATTTTCCCGTTATAATTTGCATAAAACTGACCTAGGGTCTGGTCTGAAAAACGGCGGCCATGATGGACGCCATCTTGTCTGGAGTCTACACGGCCACTTTTTTTTCTTGTTAACATTGCTTAAAAGTTGAAGGACATAATAAGGAACAAAGTAAATGGGGTGAAGTTAAGTCCCAGGGGGGGTGCAAGGGTACCCCTATTAGCTCCCGGACTAGGTGACGTGCAATAATTCCTGAGAGGTCTGCTGTTCTGTTCAGTTTCTATATCCCCTAATTTGCTGAAGATAAAATTGATAATTGAAGTACCCAATGGGTGCACATCACCAATTAACTGGACAACTTCAATCTGTTCATATGTCTCCCATAGCAGTTGAGGCCTAAGCATAATGAGGTCCCCAGAGGGTGAAATTGGTGATGCTAGCCCACCTTGCAGGATTGCAGCACTAAATTCACCCTTTAGTGATCTCATTCTTCAAAAGTCAGACACTATATTCAGGCTTGGCTGTTCCACTATTATATTCTTAACCACCACCTATCCAGTTGTACTCATTATACCCTGATTTGCAAAGAAAACTTGGTGGGGGGGGTATATTGGATTGAATTTGTCTGTCAGTATGTCCTCCCATCGATCCCTCTGTTGGGATGTCTCCATCCGTCCATCAATTTTGTTCTTCTCCACATACATATTAAAGACCGAATGGGTTTATATATTTTGACTCACATTCAGATTTGTTCAAATGAGTTCATCAGGTCATATAGGTGAGAAGCCAGGGCCATAACTCTTTCCCTCCATAGTAATTCTTCAAAAACCATCAGGCCTATTTAGCTTTTGGTATGGAGGGTCCTTTGGTGAGTGGGGTTCAGATTTGTACACGTGAGGTCATTTTTAGGAAACTTTTGAGGAAAATCAGTTTTCTTCAACTCTTAAAATCTACTGTTTGAAATTTCTAGATGAATGGATCTCATAGATGGTGATTCACATTTGTTCAAATAAGGGCAGAGATAAGAGATTTAACTCTCAACCACCCACCCTACCTGTATGTATGCTGTTTGATACTGGTATAATAATATATAGATTCCTTTTGATTTCTAAGCTGCCTGGGTGGGGGCAATGAGGCTGTAGATTTGATTTTTCAACAAGTAATATTCCATATTTTCCTACTTCGGGTTAAACTGTTCGACCGAAATAGCCACAATTTTGACATGCTTCCACCACAAGGACCATCAAGTCTATTTTACTGATATTTAGTATGAAGGGTTCTTTGGTGTCTGCATGGTATTCAAATTTATTCAGATGTGGTCACCAGGTTAAATAGGGTGGGACCAGGGACATAACTGTATGTCTCTGTAGTCATTCTTAAATTGTCTTCTCAAGAGAGGTTGGACTATTTAGCTTACATATAGTATGGAGAATCCTTTAGTGACTGATATTCAGATTTGTTAACATCAGTTCAACCTGTTAAGAAATGACAGGGTTTGGGGAGTTAACACTTTTGTGTTTAAAAAATCATTGAAATACCAAATTCATTAAAACATCTTCCTTGGAACTACCTAACTGATTAATCTGACATACATGTATGGTGTTTTGGGTCCATGGATAAATGGGTTTCAAACATGTCGAAATGTTTTATAAAAAGGTGCTTGTGAGATTGGAAATTTCAAAAAATTGAGAAAGTTTGAGATGTCGGTTGTGAAATTCCAACCCAAGACTTGGAAGTCTGGAGCCCGGTCGGGAGGGGATTTGTTGAGCTGGAGGAGGGATATTCACCTTGAAATTGCCCACTGTACACTACTGAAGCCTCTCTAGCCACATATCGCGTTTAGATCTATTTCTTTCAAAGTGATTATGAAAAGTTCTGACTATTGTGGTCTCCAGAGTCCCAGTCTCATCAGTCTTTGCAGTCTGGTGAGCGACCCCACAGTCTTTGACTGTCTTGTTCTGAGTTTCTGTTTGTGTTTATTTTATAAATATACAGACCTAAATAAAATGTCCGGTTGGTAGTTGTAATATAGAGCTGTTGTGAGTGGGAGATACCACCATTTATTGAACTAAGTGAAAATACTCCAAATTTCACCAGATACAGCCGGATATGCGCGAAACCGAATGTACAAAATCGGAATAAACTACAAAATGGACTCGTCTTACTGTTTAACCCCCAAAAGAAATGCACACATTTCACAATTTATTGAAAAAATTTAAGAAGCAGAAACTTTAAAATAAGTAAAAACGAACCCGAGTTACAAAGGTTACAACCGGACATGAATGGGTGAAAACGAAAGTACAAAATGACCATCTTACAATTTTACCCGCAAAACGAAATGTACACGTTCCGTTCGCAATGCATACTACTAATCCGTTACTAAGAACTGTTCATCAATGAGGGCTAACAATACAGCTGCACACTTGTGATTATACGTATTGTATACTATAACAACACCCTTTTATGTGGTGTGGTTTCACCAGAGTGTGAAAATCAATTAATATCAGTGTTCAATCAGAGGGAAATTCAAAAGTTAATGTTGATGAGTGGGTATTTACGGTAAGGAAATCGCCTGTCATTTGGGAAATTCCCACAATTCAAAAAATAGGAAAACATTGTTTTTTGGGGATTTTAATGCAGGGTTTTGCTGAATCCAGGAGATATTGGGGGTTATCCGTATGTGCGGAATTGCCGTGCCAATCCGGGAGTCTCACGGACAATCCTTGAAACTTAACAGCTCTGGTGGTGTCCAAAACCACACAAGTGGGTGTCTCAAATTATCAAGTGTGTACCACAAACCATCCAATGGGTGTCCTAAACAAACAGATGAGTGTCCATAATCATCCAATGAGTGTCCCAAGCCACACAATGATTTTCAAAACCATCAGGAGTGTCTAAAACAGCCAACTATTGTCTCAAACCACCCACTGAATGTCCCAGTCATTTAATAGGTGTCCCAAACTAGTGTACAAAACCATCCATCAAATATATCAAACTATGTTTTGGTAAACTCATTGGATGGTTTGATGAACTCACTTGATCGTGTGAAATACTCGATGGAGGGTTTTGTACACAATTGTAGGTGAATAAGGATTAACTGTCATGTGGACTGTTTGTATGGAGATGTAACCGTGAGGTAAGTGGTCATAACTTGTGTAAAACCCAAAGGGTTTTACATACAAGTTATGACCACTTACCTCACGGTTACATCTCCATAAAAACAGTCCACATGACAGTTAATCCTTATATTTATATACATTTAGAGAAAAAGCCACTTTTGTAAATGTATTTAAATCGAAAAGTGTATCGTGACAAAACCAGCCCAAAATACCCCATAGCACCCTTGGCACAAGTTAACAGGAACAATTGAAACCCGATGATTTATTAAGTCAATCCTGCGCGAATCCAAATGCGCCCAAAACATTACGCGTTCGTCTTTCCAAACCCAAATGATGTATCGATGTTGTTATGAGCTTGGAGTTATTAGCTGTTGCGCATTCACCGAGAAATAACTGCAACTAGCCACGTGGGCGCCGACCAATCAGAATGCTGGATTTAGTGATGACAACACTTAGTATGTAAATATATTGATATGACAGTTGGTTGTTGGTTCGTAACACAAGTCCTGTCCAGTTGGATGGATAGTGAACTTGTTGGATGGTTTATGATGCTAGTTTTATGGTTTGGGTCACCCGCTGGGTGATTTGTGACTTCAGTTGGATGCTTTTGGGACACCAATTGGGAGGAGTGGCTTGGGACACTCGCTATAGATTTTAGATACTGGTTATGTGCATTGGGACAATGCGTGGCCGATTGGGTCACTGGTTTGGCCGTTTGGGACACCACAGTTGAATGGATTGAGATGACAGTTGTATGTTGTATGACATATGGCATGGGCTACATATTGGATGCCTGCCTCTCGTGTGGTTTCGAACACCATGGTACACCCATTGTGTGGTTAGGGGCACTGATTGAGTGGTTTGATACACTCAATTGGCGTTCATTGAATGTGTTACTCATCTGATGGCTATGGGCACTCATTGGATATTTCTGGAACCTACTGGATGGCTTGGGACACACCTATTAAGTTGTTTCGAACATAGGTTGCAACGTATGGAACACTACTTGTTTGTTTTGGGGACATTCGTTGAATGGATTGGGTCCTTAATCATGTCGATTGAGACACTCATTTAGTGGTTTGGGACACTCATATTGGGTGAGTTGGAATACCAGATGCATGGTTTGGTGGACTATATGTGTGGGTAATAACACCAGTTGAGTATCGTTTGGGGAGCTACCTACCACAGTTTACATCCGTCTGGGTGGTTTGTGAAACTCGTTTGGTGGATTGGGACACCCGGTCGATGGTTTGGAACAATGTTTGGATTTGGGGCGCCCGTCATATGGATTTGAATACTCACATGTTGGTTTTTGGGATACCAGATGGGTTTTGTAACTCTGTATATGGTTTGGCGGAGTCGTTGTGTGGTTTGGGACATCATTTGATGTATTTTGAAACTATTGGTGGCTTTGGAAACTAGTATGGTGGCATATATGGCTACATATTGGCTATACGATATCTTAAGATTTAGTGAAAAAATCAACAACAAAAAAACCACTTCAATTGTTCAGTTCGACTGCCATTTTCGCTGTCATTTTGAAAACTGTTTAGACACCGAATTGTCAATCCTCGGGATATGACTTACTATAACTGATTAGGATTCACCATTTTATAGTTTTGGGGTCAAATTATGCATTAAATGACAGGCATAGTTATGCTATGGCATTAGGAATAATGCGGTTTTTAGCTCACCTGAGACGAAGTCTCCGGTGGAGCTATAGTCATCACTCCTCGTCCGTCGTCTGTCCGTCCATCGTCTGTCTGTCCGTCAACAATTCTTTGAACATCTTCTCCTCTGGAACCGTAAGACCAAATTGGTTCATATTTGGTGTGGATGTTCCCTAGGTGACTCTCATTCAGATTTGTTCAAATGAGGTCACTGGGTCAAATAGTTGCGAAGCCAGGGCCATAACTCTGTAATTCTTATAACAACTTCTTCTCAAATTTCATTGGGCCAAATGGGTTCATATTTGGTACAAAGGGTCTTTGGGGGACTGTTATTCAGATTTGTTCAAATGAGGTCACTGGGTCGAATGTGGACGGAGCAAGTGACATAACTAAAAAAAAACAAATTTTTGTTAAATTCAGATTTTTGGAATTTTCACCTTACTCAATTTAACAAACAATTTTTTTTTTTAAGCATGTTATAAAATTTGAAAAAAGTTACACCATTATAACATCTGCAGAGTTATGAAACTTTAATCTTTAATCTTATGAAATTACAGAAATATTCCATTACCATCCCCCTCCCACATGGCCCAGACCCACCCCACCCTGCAGTGGCCTACACCCAACCAACATCCCTTCCAACGGATATCATTTCCAGCTTCCAACATTAATACCTGTTCTATTAAAGTTGCAGATATCTCTTTGTGGATAGACAGAGAGAAACACAGGTCATTAATCTAGATTAGAATAAAATGTCACTGACAGCTTGTATAAACATACTGCTAGCAATTTTAAACAAACTTCCTGAATTTAGTGTGTCTGACATTTGCAGGTCAGAGAATCATTAATAAGAGGCACAATCTATCATGTATTGTTCAACAGGGCAAATAGGATGTCTTGTCATTTGCAGAATGAGGTCCCCAGAGGGTGAATTTAGTGATGCTATCCCACACAGCGGGCTAGCATCACCAAATTCACCCTCTGGAGACCTCATTCTGCTTAGGCCTCATCTTCTTGGAAGTATCTATAGTATCAAATTAACATTGTTGTTAGTTACATTTCCCTTCTAGGAAGTTTCTATATCCCCTAATTTGCAGAAGATAAAATTCATACTTGAGGTGTCCAATGGGTGAACATCAACTTCAACTGGGGAACTTCAATCTTATCCTAGGTCTGCCATAGCAGTTGAGGGCCTTAGCAGAATGAGGTCCCCCGAGGGTGAATTTAGTGATGCTAGCCCACTGTGCAGGATAGCGTCACTAAACTCACCCTCTGGGGGACCTCATTCCGCAAATGACAGACACACTATCACACTATTTCAAGGCTTGATTGTATAATACATTGTGTTGCTCGAGGCCAGGCACATACCATGTAGGAATTGGCACACTATTTGCAGGCTTGCTTCTTTGGTGATTGTCACCAGGTCAAGTAGGTGCAAGGCCAGCTACATTACTCTTTCTCTACATAGTAATTCATGATGTGTCTTCTATGCAAGAATCAAATGGCCTATTTTGCTTATATTTGGTATGAAATTACCTTGGGTGACAGATTTGTGAAAATGGGATCACAAAGTCAAATAAGGGCAGAGCCAGAGACTTAACTATTTCACTACATAGTAATTCTTAAAATATGTTTGCAAGAACTAGTTGGCTTATTTAGCATGGAATGTTCTTCCTTGACTGCAATTCAGATTTTTTTTTAATGGGGTCACTTGGTCAAATAGGGGCCAAACGAAGGACATTTTCCCTCTTAATATGCTTCCTTCACAAGGACCATCAGGTCTATTTTACTGATATTTATCATATGTATGAAGGGTTCTTTGGTGTCTGGGATTCAAATTTATTCAGATGGGGTCACCAGGTTAAATAGGGTGGGACCAGGGACATAACTACAGTATATGTCAGATTATGTCTCTATAGTAAATCTTAAAATGTCTTCTCAAGAGAGGTTGGACTATTTAGCTTACATATAGTATGGAGCAATCAGGAGGATCCTTAAGTGGCTGAGATTCAGATTTGTTAAAATGAGGTCAATTTGTCAAGAAATGACGGGGCTATGGGGAATGAACACTTTTGTGTCTAATAAAATCATTGAAATACCAAATTCATTAAAACATCTACCTTTGAACCACCTGACTGATTAATCTGACATACATGTATTGAGTTTTGGGTCCATGGATAATTGGGCTTCAAACATATCTAAATGGTTTTGGAAAAAGGCTCTTGTGAGATTGGAAATTTCCAACAATTGAGAAAGTTTGAGGTGTCAGTTGTGAAATTCCAACCTATGACTTGGGAGTCTGTGGCCCGGTCAAAGGGGACTTGTTGAGCTGGAGGAGGAGGGGGTGATCAGTAGTGTACAGTTGGTAATTTCAAGGTGGATTTTCACCAATCTACGTATGTGAAGTCTCTCTAGCCACATATCCTGTTTAGAGCTATTTCTTTTAAAGTGATTATGAAAAGTTCTGACTGTTTTAGTCTCCAGAGTCCCAGTCTTATCAGTCTTTGCAGTCTGGTGAGCGACCCCACAGTCATTGACTGTCTTGTTTGTTGCAGGTTTCTGTCACATTAATACATTTAGAGGACCCTGTAGTGAATGGTAGTACACTCCAGGAAATTGCTGCCATATTGCCCCGTAACATTCAGTCACATGTTGGCGTCAAATTAGTTGGAGCAGACATCCTTATGAAAATATGGATCAAGTTTAATACTGGGGCCCACTCAGTCTGGAGAAGTATTTTGGCCGACCTGGTTCCCAGACACAAATTCCAATTTTCACCATTTTCTTACATATTTTCTTCATTTTTATCCAAAATTAACGACTTCATTAAACGCATGGCCATTTATTGTCACATTTAGCAGTCAGGGAACTCGACTTAGCGTTGTGGTTGGCAGATTTGTTTATAAAAAAAATCCAATTTTCACCATTTTTGTTTACATATTCCAGTATTTTGACTCAAAAATTATGACTTTTCCATTCTGGTTCATGGGGATTTTTGATGTTATTATATGAGTATAGTCACACTCCAAAAAAAAAAAGTCATTGCATAGCAAATGTTTTCACGGTTGGGCGTTTCCTTCCATCCGTTTGACTGGACTAATAGGGAACTGCAAACTTGACACAAAAAGCCATAAATAGGACCCTATTTCAAAGATATGTAGAAAATTTCCCCCAAAGCGAATTTTGAATATATTGTTCCCCAGATTCTGCCCGACAAAATAACACCAACAACAGCTTGTTAACCAATTTAATATAGGTTCACCTTAATATCTGAGTCTCAACCAGAAAATTACAATTTTCACCATTTTTGTTTACATATTCCTGTCTTAATATTTTGACCCAAAAATGACAATTTTCCCACCCTGGGATTCATGGGGATTTTGGTTATGTTATCATATGGATATAGTCACATTCAAACACACCAAGAGACATTGCATAGTAATTTGTTCACGGTTGGGTTTTTTTTTCCATCAGATTGACTATACCAGACTAATAAGGAACAGCAAAAATTTACAGAAAAAGCCCTAAATAGGACCCCATTTCAACGAGCTGTTGAAAATTTTCCCCAAATCGGATTTTAGCGGATTTTGGATATATTGTTCCCCAGATTCTGCCCGACAAAATGACACCAAAAACAGCTTGTAAACAATTTGTTCTAGGTTAACCTCAAAATTGAGTCAACGACCAGACTACTAACATATCAATGATATCAATAGTGAGCCTGAGTTTAGTGTGTCTGACATTTTCAGAATGAGGTCCCCAGAGAGTGAATTTAGTGACGATATCCCACACAGCGTCTAGCATCACCAAATTCACCCTCTGGGGACCTAATTCTGCTTAGACCTCATCTTCTGGGAAGTATCAATAAATAGTCTCAAATTAACATTGTTTTCAGTTACATTTTCCCTTCTGTTGAGTTTCTATATCCAATAATTTGCAGAAGATAAAATGCATAATTGAGGTGCTAATAGGTGAACATCATCTTCAACTGGGGAATTCAATCTGATTCTTGGTCTCCCATAGCAGTTGAGGCCTAAGCTGAATGAGGTCCACAGAGGGTGAATTTGGTGATGCTAACCCACCAAATTAACCTTCTGGGGACCTCATTCTGCAAATATCAGACACACTAAGTTCAGACTTGTTTTTGTGTCACATTAATTGATATATTCATTCTATTGATATTTCAGTTAGCAATTCCCGCAGTAGCATGCAGTGCTATCATTGGTTGGCCATTCTCAGCGGTATTAGGGTGAGTAATGAGTTAGCCCTTTCACTACTAAATAATCATAATGGATTCTATTAGAAATAACTGGTTGCACATTTCCAAAACAGTATCGGATTTGTTTCAAGTAATACACTATTTGACAGTCCAATGGTCTTCACAAGAAAATAGTTATGAAATCAAGTTGTAATTCTTATTTAGTTTCCTAGTAAGCGAATTCAATAATCTTGTGCTGATTGTGGTCCAGGTGAGAACAGGTGCAGCTGTTGTAAAATCATATTGAATTTACGTAGCTTGACACATTTGTAAAATCTAGAGACCTGCTCAGGCATAGAAAAATCTGAATTATTATGCTGATCACCTAGAATAACCTTCGTTTCTAGTGACAAGAATGTAAACAGTGCTTTGGCTTATACAAATAATGTTGGGACAAGTATTCAGATGACCTGTTTTAATTGAAACAAGGTAATTAAGACAAATCGAAGGACTTCTGAGTGTTGACGTAATTGACAGCGGATAAGACATAACGTATACAGAACCGTTGTTCTTTGTGATTTCGGGACATTTATCAGTCAGTGTTCCGATGTAAAATATCCGATTTACAAGCTCCTCGCTTTGCATCATAAAACCACTGCTAAATGTCCCAAAATCACAACAGTTAGTATTTTTATCGCCTAATTTGTTCCATCTTTAATTGAATTAAGGCATTGTCCATACTGGCTACCAAATAGAAATTGTGATGTACTTGTCATGCTTGTCAAAGTACCGCCGGTACCAAGGTAGTCGGTACCGGTACTGCGTTGGAACCGCGGTACCGGTACTGGTGTTGTATTGTTTATTCCACTACATATCACACATTTAAAAGAGTATATTCTAATGTGGTAATTACTGGTAATGTATGGCACTTTGTGCCAGTTTTTGGTGATTGTTGTGGATGACAAATACAACCATGTCAGACTATCCTAATGCACGTATGCCACAGCAGCCACACATAAATGTGTGACATACTTGCATTAGTATAGTCTGAAATAGTTGGATTTATCACCACAACAATCGCCTAAAATGTGCCATAATTTAGGCAGCCTGATAGGTGTTAGAACTTTTATGTTTAGGGCTTCAGGCGCTCAAATACATACATCGGAAAGATGGATATATATATATGGTGATTGCTGAACCTCTATTTCCTTCATCATGTTCCTTTTCATCCAATTTGATCTGGTGTTTAGTCGCCAAATGTTTTTTCATACCTGATGTACTCCCGCTGGAACTCATTATCATTGCACTATACTGTACACATTTCGCCTTAGTTTTGTCATTAATGTCCGCTACGTAATAGTCCCACACATTAGTTTTACGTCTGGGAGCTGTTTTGGATTTCGAAGTTGATGCCATTGTGATTTGCGAATTTGCGATACTGAGAAATACTGACTTATCTGCTGTCCAATTACAAGCACAACTGACTAGACTGATGCAATAATTTGTTGACTGGTCACAGGTCAAGTGACAGGTCACAGGTGCCGACATCAAAGTAATCAAACTCAAAGGAAACAGAGTGTTCCAGACTTCTGTGCGTGGGCGGCGGGATTGCATTGATCCGCCAGGCAGATCCCGGCGGATCAATGCAATCCCACCCACGCACAGCTGTCCGGAAAACTCTGTGTTCCCTTTGATGTCGGCATGTGCCGCCGCATGCTTGATCCGTTGACACATAGTAGCATACCATAATGCAAGCGGCAGTTGCTGCACACTTAAACGAGCAAAGTTCCTTCAATTTAAAAAAAAATTTAATCGATCTATACTGATCTATTTACTGTTTTTGGCGAGTACCGAGAACCGTCAGTACTGAGTATCAGAACCAGTACCGTTGAAACAGCCAAGTACCGCCAGTACCGGTACTGGTACCGGTTGACAAGCCTGGTACTTGTATGCTCAATTTGTAGTGGTAATTATTCTTATCAAAGGACCTAACATTACAGTTCCAACTATACTTTTTGCAGGTTACCTATAGCACTGGATATTATCTTCCGAAGAAAAAGATATAAGATATTCTGCATATGGAGTGCAGTGTCATTTGGAACCTTTTTGGTGAGTTCACTTTCTCTTTTTCTTAATGCTTTTAACTCTCTTCTCTCTTTCTCTCATAGAAATGTTATTTAAGGAGGGTATATAGGAATCAGCTTGTCTGGCCTTCCTTCCGTCTTTGTCTGAGCTTCTATTCCTACATTTTGTAAGTCATTTTTAGCTCAACTTGCCAAAGTCAATTTTGAACAATTGCCATAGTAATACCCCTTTTTATGTTTACCCATACCATAGTATGGTAAACATAGTGTCGTTGCCCGGATTGACCACTCGTCGTTAGTCCGTCCGTCCGTCCGTCTGTCTGTCTGTCTGTCTGTCTGTCTGTCTGTCTGTCTGTAGACACTTTACGCATGGTGCGATAACTCGAACATTTTATATCTGATCGGAACCAAATTTTGTATATGAATTTGTCAGCACCAAATACAGATCGAGTTCGAATATGGGTTCGATCCGAGTTTTTTTCACGGAGTTATGGCCCTTTTTCGACTCAGAATTCATGCATGCTACCATAACTCAAAAAAAAATTATCTGATCAGAATCAAATTTGGTATGCAAGTTTCTCGGACCAAAATACAGATCGAGTTCGAATATGGGTTTGATCCGATATTTTTCAATGGAGTTATGGCCCTTTTTCGACTTAGAATTCATGCATACTGCCATAACTCAATTTTTTTTTTATCTGAACGGAACCAAATTTGGTATGCGTGTTTCTCAACTCAAAATACAGATTGAGTTTGAATATGGGTTATATCCAACATTTTATACCAGAGTTATGGCCCTTTTTCAACTAAGAATTGAACAGATAACCATAGCAGTCTACAATTAATTACCAGTGGTATCAGTTTAGCTCTGAGAGCAGTAAATCTGTATTATGGGAATTAGAGTTATTTTTTACTCCCATGTTTATGATGACACACTCCTCACCTGTATAGTTTTTGGTATCGATCGGTTTAGAAATTATTAACACTTTGCATCCGCACATAGGCATGAGCTATCCGATGCTGTAACCAAATTATTTTTTGTCCGATTGTTTTCATATTTGATATGTAGGTTTATAATGACACACCCCTCACCTGTATAGTTTTTGGTATCGATCGGTTGATCGGTTTAGAAAATAATTAACCCTGCACACAAATGCTATCTGATCCATCTAAGTCAAACTGTTTTCTTCTGATATGCCTCATATTTCTTACCAAGGTTTTTCTTAGCACGTTCTTTATCTGTATGGTTTTTGGTATCGTTTAATTAACCCTTTTCAAACTTATTTTTACTTAGAACTCAAAACATTTTTCATCTGATCTACACCAAATTTGGTACATGTGGTCCTCACCCCGAAATACAGATCAAGTTCAAATTTGGGTTTGATCCGATATATTTTAACAGAGTTATGGCCCTTTATAATTCAAGTAATTTACTACCTATTGTATATGCCCTGTGAGAATTTAAGACAAACAACTTTACACAGTAATCTGCTTTATTGGGATCAGAAAATGACACTGGATACTCTTTGCTAAACCACTGCTGCACCCAGAGCTGTCAAATTTAAGTGATTGATGATACTTTACTCCAGTTTGTGTGCAATAGTAATTTAACCCAACCTGTTGAAACATGTTCATGGCATTAATACAAATAGTCCATTGTCCATGTGAAGGATGTTCTGGAGCATGGCTGTTTAGAGAATTTTTGTTTACAGAGACACTGTTGTCTTATCTTGAGAAAACAATTTATCCACACATTAGTTCCATCATATGATGTCATTGAAAATGATTAACACTCTCCACACATCATATGTTCATTCTCCTATTCTATGTTCAGGTTGATCGTGATCCACTTTTCACTTGCATGTATTTCAGGATTAAAATTAACCTATTCCATAGACACATAATATCTGATACGCAGATTTTAAATTATCTCTTTCGCCTTAGGCCAGGTTCACTAAGAATTTCTATTAATTATAAGCCACCAATTGAATATTCATCATTTGAGGATATATCTTATTTTGAAATTCCCTCTATTGCATTTGGGCTGCAGGATAATAATAATGGTTCTGGTATTCTTGAAGCTGACTTTTTGGTCAAATATTTTTCACCCAATCACTTTTATAATCTCATTCAGGTTGATTGTGATACATTCTTCATGCGTATAGATTTTGGTATTGATTGAATGGTTTTGAGAATATTAACCCAATATTTAATAATATTTCTGCTGTTACAGACATTGTATCTTTCCAATGATCAGCTTAGAATAAAATTAACCATAGGTACATGTATACTGTACGCGATCCAATGTTATGACTCTAATATTTTCAATTTGACCCTTCTCATATCTCTCCTTTAGTTATCTGATAATTCTGTATTAAAATATTTTATATCCAACCATTATCAATCATATTTAATATCAAGGTCTATACACCCCTCACTTATATAGATGTTCAGGTGTTTGTTGGTCTCTAATCTCAATCATCCCATAACTTTTACTATGCAGCTAACACAACAACATAATCTGTTATGACTCAGGTTCCATTGTAAGAATTAAATAAATAGAGTTATTATGATGTTAATATTGTAACAATTATATCTTTAACAGCTATGGTGCATCTGTCTGACTGTGTTTGGGTATAATTATCTTTATCAATCTATCACACATACATGTATCTCTGTTGGAGTGACCGAATAGGTTGAAATCGAATGTCATATCCATCTTCCTATTGTGTTTAAATGAGCAAGTTGCTCAATATGTCTGATTCCACTATGAAACTAATAAATAATAGTACGCTGTGAATTGTTGAAATTCTTGCACTCATAAAAAGATCGCTATCGCCAAGGTATGGGTTAAACATCTGCCGATCGTGATCGGCCTCTCGTTTAAAGAAAAGAAAAAAGAAAGAAAAAAGGGGTATATACTGTTTTGCATCTGTCTGTCCGTCGGGGCCATCTGTGTGTCCATGCGTCCATCCATCCC
Organism: Siphonodentalium dalli; assembly: GCA_032622095.1. Classification (NCBI taxonomy): domain Eukaryota; kingdom Metazoa; phylum Mollusca; class Scaphopoda; order Gadilida; family Siphonodentaliidae; genus Siphonodentalium; species Siphonodentalium dalli. The sequence goes on along the minus strand of CP136064.1, from coordinate 126,852,610 downwards.
AGATGGTTTCCAGATGATAACTTGAGTTTTAGTTATATGATTGTTTTCAAATTTCTTATGTGGATTACCCACATGAAAATCCAGGTCAAATTAAATTTGGTTCAGTCTGCCCATTTAGGGCCGTATCCAGGACGTTTTGGTACCGATGTAGCAGTTTGGGTGCCAAAACTTGAGACGCCCAAATTCAAAACATTCATTGAATGTTTACAGCAATTTCATGACCCAATCTTCATCATATAGATCGGTAAAACATGACTAAATTTATACAACATGAAGCTAATCACTTTATTCCATAACTAGAATAGTGTAGTCGACTAAAATTACACCAGAGTGACCAGACCATTCTCCGATAAAACGCATGGAACATTTGAAGAAAGTATGTGACATTTCCGCAGTAAATATTTTGTGCGTAACGTGGAATTACGATGATTCCAACTTTCACTTTAAAAATATGTGTCACGATGGGTGGACATGACGTGGACAGTGCCTCTACAATATGGACTCATTCATACCCCCGGGTACCAATTATCCTATAGCAGCTAGTATAGCAGAATTACTGGTAATTATGTTGCGCGTTGCAGTATATACCATTGTTCTCAGCGCGGCTGCTGTCAATCGCGTTATGTAAGATTGCGTGATAGACTATGTAATCTGTAGTTAAACTTTTATCTTACAAATTTGGACTCAATACTTTCATATTAATAGCAAATTGTGATTTATATTACAATTTCTTTACGGTTTGACCCATCAGCCGGAGAAATCGGATAGTAAACACTGAAGTTATGATATAATATTAAAAATATTATGATAGTCAATCGATAAGTCTAGTCTGCAGCATATGCTTTGCTCTTTGCTACTATGGTGCCACTGAAACTCTCAGTTTGTTGAACGAATAGTTGATTATGATGGAGCTAAAACGCGGGAGTGGGTCGGGGTGATTGTATATCAATAACATTAAGAAATATGCCATTCCGACATCAGTATATAACTTACAAACATTGCAGGACTGTTTAACTCTTTCGCTCGTTGCTTCGATACAAGCGTGACTATGACCAATGTTTTATCATCTTCCAGTTTTGTTGGAGTACATCTTCCAGATGTTGGAGTACCCACATTCGTAAAATTCGTGGCGGGCGGGGGGTGTGGGGGGGGGGGGTGGTAGAATCAACGAAACTGTAAGCTTGTGTTTAGTGTAAACTAATTTTAACAGATTGACTACTAAGTATAGTTTGGTAAAATCAGATTTGTTTCGACGAATATTATACATGGAACAACAATAAATAATAAAAACAGTACATAACAAATCACTTGAATCTAATGGAATGGCCAATGATGTCCAGGAAATCCACCATGCTCTCCTTCCCGCTGTCGAAGTCAACACAGCTTGTTTTTGAGCGCTCTCACGGCTTTGATGGTGGTTCACCTAGTCTTAGTCGCTCGATATCGATCAGTCCTGCGGACTAAGTTACCATATTAATTACACGGCATGTAAGAATTAAATTTCTAAAATGTTCTTTGCAAATTTTAAATATCAAATTAAACGCTCTATATATCAACTTTGATTTTTAAGAGATCTCGACCCTGTTTATATCATCTTTGATTTTAAGAGAGCCTGTTAACCTGAACATGTACATCCGCGACTCAAATGACTTATTTTTCTATATATTATCGATATTAGATTTATAGAAATTGACAGACAGTACCCGTTTAAACACGATCACATTACACTTTTCATAACGTAAAATACTGTTATATATTATTTATTTACTTATTACCATATTATTGACTATTAACTACATATAAGACAAATCTTATATCAAGATAAATCGTTTTCTTTGCAAAATTATAAATACAAAATCAAACGCTCTTTATAGCATTAACATGTCTATAATTCATACTTTGATAACAATAGTCACAACAATGACATTGTTTTTTCAACTGTGTTGATGTCACAAGGGATCGTCCAAACAGACTTTCATGTTTGTCAAAACGCGCACTCATGTTTGTCAAAACATAATATCAACGGAGTTGACATCGCCTGAGTAGAGAGAGAGATTATTTATTCCTCCATAACCATGCAGGCTTTACTGACCAGTCAAAACATTCTTTGATATCCGCGATAAAGGATTCAGCATAAAGCATTTTATGAGCAGGGGAAATGTCCGGTGGGTAAATATCTGGGTGGGGAAATAATTAGTATACATATAAAAACTATCATCGATCAAAATATTATTTCCGAAAACAAACCAATACAGAGAGATTCACAGTGCCAGCTAAGTCAAGTCAATTTACGACCTGACAATACACGGACAACAGCTTAATGCATGCGCTAGACAAACATCCGATGGCGACCACTGTATACGGTGCATTGGTGTACTGGGGATTAACAGTAGTTAATAATACACTAGACTGTACACATACTTAGTACACCGGCAGTGTACTGATTATGCGTACAGTCTAGTGTATTGGTCATGTGTACACATACTAATAATAATACTACTGACTCGCTGTACCGTGTGACCACACTCCCTGGTCAAGTCGTCTTGCTAATATGCTTTGACTTTTTACTTAATTAATTTGGCCGGTATATTGGTAGTGCTAAATAAGCTTTTTCAAAAAAACGGGGGTTCGTGGTGGGGTCTGAATTCGGTGCTATGCAGCGCGAGATGATGGCGTAATTAGGGTTGTAAATCAGTACATGTGGTCTTATATGAACATAGCATAATGTTGTCAAGAAATATATATATGACTATAGGGTCATACATCCATGTCTGATAAGAGAGGGGGCACCAAGCCCGTGGAACCCAATTCAACACGTAACAGCCCATCCCTGTAGGAATATGATCGATGCTGATGTCTAGCCTTCATGTAGTGGGCCCATGATAACATCTCAGTTAATTTACATGCACGCAACTCAGTGATAGGTTTTCTCACAGTGAAGCTTTTTCCAAAAACGGGGGTGGCGGGGTCTGAATTCGGTGCTATCACTTGAAACGCTGGGATATTTCCACGCTGTAGGCAGAACCTTGAATAGTCTTTTATGTATCTAGAGGGACTATTGGGAAATATAAACAGACGACGACTGACAGAGAAGCAGAAATGTGCAGGAGGATTTGTATTCACAAGTGGAAATGTTAAGTTGAAATAAGCAAAATGGATAATACAGTTAAGAAGGAGACCTACAATAATTATCTAATTAATGGACTCCTTAACCACAACAGAATTATGGGTAATTTTTGAAGTTCACGATGAATGGCAGCAAGCCATATTTCTGAGAGCTTTCCGATGAATGGCAGCAAGCCATATTTCTGACTAAATCCTGAAAAATTACCGTAATTCTGCTTTCGTTAAGGAGTCCATTAATTAGAGCATTACTCTATTTATTGGATGGAAATGTTCAGATAACAAGTTTAAAAAACGGCATATGGCCGCTTGTTGGGCTTATTACCTGAACATTTCCTAAGATAACTACCTGTTAATCGATAATTTAGTAAAGAATTGAAGCCAGATGTCATATTCTTGCACGCAGGTGGAAACGATATATCGTCGACATCGAAGACACAAGATATCGTCGACGCCATCCTCGCCATAGTGAAAAAAATCAATGCAATTGGGACCAGGGTTCTTGTGGGTGAGTTGCTCTATCGGATTCCGGATGACGCCAAATCCCCAGGCTTGACCTTGAAAGAATTCCTGCGACAAATGACCGCCATCAACCGGAAACTCAAGAAAGCGCTAAAGCAAGATTATACATTGTGTTCGAAAACATCCGGTTTCCAAGAGACTATATAAATAGCACCAAGGATAAAGTACATCTGTCAGTATCGAGTGAATCCGGCATGTGTGGCATCCAGAAGTATTTTCACACCATAAGAGACGCCTTGCAAAGACACTGATTCAGTGAAATTGAACATTACTCTTATTAGTAATATAACGTGTTTTGTTTTTTAAATTATAATAAAGTTGTTCTGATCGAGCTGCGCGTGAATTAACTTAAATGACTACAGGACTTGGTGGTGGGTACCAAATTTCATAATAAGCATCAAAACTATAGTGTCATTTAAGTTAATTTGTTATAGTGTATGTGTGTTTTGTTTACATAATGCAGGGTTAAATCTGCGATATCTCGTGACTGTATGGGGGACTTTTAGCAATGCACTCACCATCGGCTCATGTTATGAGCGTAGTGCCCCTTTTCTGATTCATGCGGTGTCATCGTGGTTTAGCCATATCATGAGAAAAACAAAGGCGTCATTTGCAATTCAATTCTACTGAAAAACAGAGCAAATCTTAAGTGCGGTTTGAAACCCCCGGGTACACCGATGTATAGTTTAGTTCTGAATATTCTGAGTTTTGCGTCATATTTTCGGACAAGTGTCACGTTTGTCCAAAACGAACAAACGGCGGGTTGTCGACATATATATGTCGTGGGGTGTATCACCATTACATAGCGATTCGAACCGGCGTCATGTGCGCTTATATTCTACCGATAAACACAGCAAAACGTAGGTGCGGTTTGAAACCCCCGGGTAGACTTGATGTGAATGTTCTGTGTTTTACACTAAGAATTCATCAATCTGATCGAATTGAGTGTGCTCACGTATGGAGTGTCGACACTGTTATCACCAGGTGATATTATTGAACAAATATTAAAGGATATCTCGTTTTTTTAATTTTAAATTTATTCAAATTTATTTTAAAATTAAACATAAAATCGAAAAGATGGATGTACAAGGAGCATGGTTTAATACCTTCGCTCGTATATACAGGGTGGGATAACACGATTGCCGTTTATATATGGCCAAGGACGTGAATTTGGAGATATTCAGCCCATAGTTTGTAACAAAATCGCGAGTATATTCTGAGTTTTACGTCTTATTTTCGGACAAGTGTCACGTTTGTCCAAAACGAACAAACGGCGAGTTGTCGACATATATATGTCGTGGGGTGTATCACCATTACATAGCGATTCGAACCGGCGTCATATGCGCTTTTATTCTACCGATAAACACAGCAAAATGTAGGTGCGGTTTGAAACCCCCGGGTAGACTTGATGTGAATGTTCTGTGTTTTACACTAAGAATTCATCAATCTGATCGAATTGAGTGTGCTCACGTATGGAGTGTCGACACTGTTATCACCAGGTGATATTATTGAACAAATATTTAAAGGATATCTCGTTTTTTTAATTTTTAATTTATTCAAATTTAATTTAAAATTAAACATAAAATCGAAAAGATGGATGCACAAGGAGCATGGTTACCTTCGCTCGTATATACAGGGTGGGATAACACGATTGCCGTTTATATATGGCTAAGGACGTGAATTTGGAGATATTCATCCCAATATAGTTTGTAACAGAATCGCGAGTATATTCTGAGTTTTACGTCTTATTTTCGGACAAGTGTCACGTTTGTCCAAAACGAACAAACGGCGGGTTGTCGACATATATATGTCGTGGGGTGTATCACCATTACATAGCGATGGAATTCGAATCGCTATGTAATGGTGATACACCCCACGACATATATATGTCGACAACCCGCCGTTTGTTCGTTTTGGACAAACGTGACACTTGTCCGAAAATAAGACGTAAAACTCAGAATATACTCGCGATTTTGTTACAAACTATATTGGGCTGAATATCTCCAAATTCACGTCCTTGGCCATATATAAACGGCAATCGTGTTATCCCACCCTGTATATACGAGCGAAGGTAATCATGCTCCTTGTACATCCATCTTTTCGATTTTATGTTTAATTTTAAATTAAATTTGAATAAATTTAAAATAAAAAAAACGAGATATCCTTTAATATTTGTTCAATAATATCACCTGGTGATAACAGTGTCGACACTCCATACGTGAGCACACTCAATTCGATCAGATTGATGAATTCTTAGTGTAAAACACAGAACATTCACATCAAGTCTACCCGGGGGTTTCAAACCGCACCTACGTTTTGCTGTGTTTATTGGTAGAATAAAAGCGCACATGACGCCGGTTCGAATCGCTATGTAATGGTGATACACCCCACGACATATATATGTCGACAACCCGCCGTTTGTTCGTTTTGGACAAACGTGACACTTGTCCGAAAATAAGACGTAAAACTCAGAATATACTCGCGATTCTGTTGCAAACTATATTGGGCTGAATATCTCCAAATTCACGTCCTTAGCTATATATGAATGGTAATCGTGTTATCCCACCCTGTATATACGAGCGAAGGTAACCATGCTCCTTGTACATCCATCTTTTCGATTTTATGTTTAATTTTAAATTAAATTTGAATAAATTTAAAATTAAAAAAACGAGATATCCTTTGAATATTTGTTCAAAAATATCACCTGGTGATAACAGTGTCGACACTCCATACGTGGGCACACTCAATTCGATCAAATGTGATGAATTCTTAGTGTAAAACACAGAACACTGATTCAGGCCGAAAGTCCATCTGTCGATGAATCCGGAGGTTTTAAATCGCACCTAGGATGATTTGCTGAGTTTTTTCAGTTGACGTGAAGCCCAAAATGACGCCATTTCGAATGCCGTTGTCACAGTGATGTACCCCAGGACCTATACATGTCGACAGAACACGCCAGCGGCTAATGTAGGAGCGCTGTTCTCGTTAAAATGATGGCGTAAAACGTATTGTAGAATGTTTAGTACTGACAAAAAATCTGAATGTTTAAACCAACGCGGCACCTAGGAATTGTTCCGTTTCTCCGTGACGGTGGAATATGAATAGCCCAAAGACATCATATATATATATATATTATGCCTGTCCTCCGGTTCGTTGCACGGACCGCACATAATCACCTAATAAAGGTATGTTACCTGCAATATAAAAAAATTCCGCCATACTCAAGGCTTTAATATCATCCTTTATGTATGTTTCTAAAATGAGAATAATCGGCTTGATTTAATTAATTTACATTTTTTAAATTCTTACTACAACCATGTTAAAAGAAATTCAGAAACATGTTTAATGTGGCAATGTTTGCTTACATTTGGTAAATAGGTTGAAATAGCACGTTAATACATCCTTGTGATAAACTAATTAGTGATGTAACACACATTCTATCAGCCGATAATCACCCGGGGGTATCAAACCGCACTGCTGTGTACAATTAGCTGGTTTGGACTGGGCCTGCTTTGCAGAGGCGCCGACCGCGTCATGGAGGACCAAACTACCCTCCTTCATAATGTCAATTCAAGAATCAAAAGGCCCCAGATTTGCTCCCAGGGCATTGAATTTTCAAAATTTTCCCGGACCCTCATCAATGGGGGGACCCCTCCTATACCCACCCCCGCTGCAGCCTTCGGATATGCATTTGGCATATACACCAGTGTCCCCAAATTATTTCTGGATATGGTCCTGGTCCATTTTTGGCAGAGTTATGGTCCTTGTTGACTTAGAATTTGCCCATTATTGTCCCCCGAAAAATTTATTTTTGGGGGACTATTGTAATCAGCCCCGTCCGTCCATGCATCCCATCCGTCCGTCCGTGCATCCCGTCCATCCCTCCATCTGTGCGTCCCATCTGTCTGTGCATGCGTGCGTCTGTCTTGAGTTATAACTCCATTAATGATCATACGATTTGATTGAAACTTGGTATGTAGGTGTCTTAACCAAGAACACAGGTGTTCTGCAATTCTGGGTTTGATCCGATGTTCTTTTATGGAGTTATTTCCCTTTTTTCAACTTTTTTTTTTAGAAAATTTCTCACTTTTTCGGTTTCCCGGATGATATCTCAAGTTTGGATCCTTTAATTGCAAATACCGTTTTTATGTCGATCAGTCATATCAAGATACAGGTTGAGTTCGAATTTGAGTTTATCCGATGATTTTTCCTAGAGTTGTGGACTTTTTTCGATCTTAATAGTGAATAAGGAATAAGAAATATTCTTATTGCAATAAGACATTCCTTATTACGCTTAACCGCAATTACATCCCAATTTCACTTAAGCGCTATTAATATCTCTCTCATTGGATCACTCTTCTGCAAATAGTAGAATAATCCTATATTTGTTCCACCCATTGTACCATGGAGATGGACTACACCACCTGAATTATAAGGAGTTTATGTACTATATATAATATATTGTAATACGACCCTGCCTAACTATGCTTAAAAGCCATGTCCTGATTGGCCAGTGGCCCGAGTTACCATGGCTATCTCGTTCCAGTTTTGTGGTACAATTCTACTTTTTCCAATTGTACCACGAAAAAAATCGGTTTATTCAGATCGCCGCACGCGACTTTTCCCGTCTTTTCTAACTCCGCGCAAACGGGGCATCAACGGAGTACACCCGCAACCCTTTGAATTTTGCTACATCTTGACGTTGCGAATTTTTTAGCAAATTGTCGCTTGAAAGCAGTTTGGTTGCCAATGAATATGGTCCAGATGATGTTATGGTATATTGATATATGTTACGACCAAAGAAAGTTACTATAAGTATATTAAATGACAAAATAAATCAGTAAAATTGTATTTTCATGGGGCCGGGCTGTGCATTCGTCAATTCGAATCTCGATCATATTTGATATTTCGGAATCAAGTTGAAACTGAAAGCGTTTGTTCACCAGAAGGGAAATAAGATTAGTTTAGTAAATTAGATCATTTAGATCGCTTTGTGTAAGGAAAATGGACCATAGTCGATGATCATATTCATGTTGTCCCAACAACGTTCAACACAGAAATGACCGCAATCGTGTCTCCTGTACAAATTTAAATGAAAGGCATGGGCGCCGCTGAAAACACATCGTTTTTTAGCCAATCACAACGATTATTTACGCAAACAAATTACCAGAGTACTCCGTGCAATGAAATCGAGTACGCCCAATAAGAATTACACCACGAAAGGTTTTCTCACCTGAGACCGAAAAAGCGCAGTATATCGTTGACTATTCAGTCGAATTATGACCAGAAACTTTCAGTCGTATTACAAAAGAAATAAATACACGGTGTAGAGGTGTGTATGGTCAAGTTGTACCACAAAAAACTGATTGTAGGACTCCGCTACGTGTCGTCCTACAATCAGTTTTTTGTGGTACAACTTGACCATACACACCTACACCGTGTATTTATTTGATAATTATTCCTTATTAAAAGATGCCTTATTGGGCTTTATAAGCGCAATTTGAATATTCTTCATTGCGCTTAAGCGCAAGTAAATGTTCCCTTATTGCGCTTAAGCACAATTGAGATTCCCTTATTGTGCTTAAGCGCAATGAGCTCTTCTTGCTCTTAATTAAAACAAATTGTTATAATTGTATTATAACTATTGGTTTGTCCTTTAATATTTCCCATACATCATGCCCACATATATTATGATAGAATAGTACTATTATTATTAATAGTACTCGTAGTAGTTAATACCATGTGCACCTTACTGTCAATATTCTAGCATGGTTAGTTTCAAAATCATAACGTTAATTGTTATTACTATTTGTGTGTACTGTACATGTACATCAGTCATCAATTAACAAACTTAAGCAGAGCCTGGTTAAATATCTACCATATATGGTGGGTCATTCCCATCTTCAAGCTGTTGATGTCATTGATCTTATTTTGCATGCGAAGTGGTAGACCCTCCAATAGCTTATCAATACCACTCAGGACAGTGGGTGTTTTTCCTCAATTAATTGAATTTCTTGTTTGTGGGTCGTTCATATCAAAATACAGGTCAAGTTCGAATTTGAGTTTGATCCAATGATTTTTCCCAGAGTTATGGGCCTTTCGACTTTGAAAAACATTTTTTATAATTTTCTATTTCTCCTTTGATTACACCTTCATGGTGTAATCAACTCCTCCTACAGTTTTGATTGTAGATATTTGAAACTTCAGAGTATTGTTACCCGCATATTGGAGATGTGCAACATGTATATAGAAAAATAATTTTTTTAAGGAATTATTAACCCTTTCGTCTTAGAACATTTCAACATTTTTTTTAATTTCTTTAACAAAGCGGCATCCACTTGCTACATTGTCAGGGGACACTGTGGTCGGCCGACATTTTATTTTGATTTCTGGGTGATAACTTTAGTTTTAGTTCTCTGAATATTATCAAATTTTGTAAGTGGATTGATTACCCACATGAAAATACAGGTCAAGTTTGAATTTGGATTCAGTCTGCACTTTTTTGCTGGAGTTATGGTCCTTGCCGACATAGATTTTGCCAATTATTTTGGTTTCCGGGTGATAACTTTAGTCTTAGGTATCTGATTGTTTTCAAATTTGGAATGTGGATTACTCATATGAAAATACAGGTTAAGATTAAATTTATGTTCCACCTGCCTATTTTTACCACAGTTGTAGTCCTTGTTGATATATTTCTAAAAAGCTTCCACCCCATATGAAGCCACCTTTCGGGCTGAGCGGCCTTTTATTTTACCAGAGTTATGGTCCTTGTTGACTTATAATTTGACAATTATTTTGGTTTCTGGGTGATAGATTTGGCTGTAGTTATCTGATTGTTTTCAAATTAGGTATGTGGATTACTCATATGAAATTATAGATGAATTTAGAATTTAGGTTCGGCCCATTAATTTTTACTGCAGTTATGGTCCTTGTCAACTTATAATTTAAATATCTGGGCCCACTTTGAATCTGGTCTACGTCTAATGAATTTTGCATGATGACTTATAATTTGAGAATACATCCGATCAATAGTGTCAGTCATTGTATGATTCAGAATAGTTAACATAGACAGTTGGAAGCAAAGTTTGATTAAATGGTTGTTCCAAGAATCAAATTTTTCACTTCTAAAATAGCCACCTTTCAAATAAAACCACCTTATTTGGGGGGACATGTGGCCCAGCAGCCTTTTATAACAGTTGCAGTTACTTGTCATAAACAAAATTTATATATATATATATTGGGTCAGGACATTGGTAGTTGTTTTAGTTGGAAAGTTACTCATAATTCATCAGCCTAAATGGATGTGGGCCTAAATGTGGGAAAATATGTCTATATCATTCAAATAATGTCTTTTTTTATCTACTTATATTACCTCAGGAGTTCAGAATTTGAGCTTAAATTATCAAGTGATTTACTAAATACTATTATTATACTATAGATATTTTCAGTTTATTGATGGACTGTGATTTCCCCAGTGGCTATATATAGGGGTACCATTCTCCCAACCTCTAGCGGAAACTCAGGTATAATATATTGGAGACATCCTGGGAGCTCAGGGTATAGGGCCACTCAGTGCAGGGAGCCAACTGGTGTTGAATGGATTATAAATGTGGAAGAACCCTAATCTGTATGTATTTTGGTATTGATCTATTTTTGAATAATATTACCCCCTTTAACCCATCCCATGTCTTATGGTACATTTTGATGTATCTCCATCAAATTATCTTGGATCGATCACAATCATCAGATGCTTAACCCATATCTTCAACCATACTGACTACCATACTTGAAATCAGCTACTTTGAAGTTTGAACTGAATATACGGCTGTACACAGGATGAGTGTACTGAGATAATAGATGCCATAAGGGGTTGGTGTGGGGAATAGAGTCATAAGGGCAGAAAATAATGCAATCAAGACCATGAAATAGCTGTCAAAATGGCCGCAACTCCACGCCATGCTACGGCAGAAGCAAATATTGGATAACCACCAAGAAGTGAAAATACGTATTGGTAATTTACAGGTATGTTGTTAAATATCTTTAAAGGTACACATACAATTATAACAGATCCATCTGAAGGATTTATCGGTCACTGCAACGCAAGTTAAACCCAGTGATTTATGTCTTTAAAGTTAGGGTTTTCTGCTTTGAATGCAGACAACAATCAGACAAAAAAAATATAATTTCAGGCAAACAATACATGAAGTTATGTTTTGCCACACAGTGCGCGGTAATTTCATTTAGAATGTTGACTAATTATTGAATGTAACACATAAACTGAAGTGCACACCATTGCAGTGTAAATACTAGAACTTTACATTTCCGTATTTTTCAACACTCTCCATGATAATAAACCATACACATATGTCGTAATGCTGATTATAACATGTACTGTAAATAAACACTCATCTCTTTAATAGATTAGCACCAGATCGAAGAGACGGTACATCGTACATTTTATTTTAAACTAATTTTCATTCTTCTACCAAACCAGTTTCTAATTAGTAGACAATTTTGTTCAAATTACTTTAGTCAGCACTTTACAATGGGAATATGCCACCATGCCATGAACAATATTAGTTTTCAGAATCTTGTTGTTTGAAAATATCTTACTATAGCCACCCACGGGCTAAATATCAGGTCATTGGCATTTAAAGCCATTACTTCTGCATTCACTCAATGTTGCTATTTTTGGTTTTTGTGTGCATGAGATATGTGTAACATTAAGGAAAAGGGGTAAACACCATGAAGCGTTTGCAGAAATTGTAGTATGGTTCGCGTATATGTGGCCTTAGTGAATATCAGAAAATGTAATATACAGATATAAAGACAGTCTCTGCCGCAGAGTATGTAGGCAATTTTGTTTAAGTTGAGAACTTATTGAAAATAGTATATGGTACTCTTTTGTATTTTGATAAATTGCAAGTTGACCGGAGTCTACTATGAGTACTATTTTAAGGCGCGGACAATATGATCTCCACATTTTACCTAGTATTCTATGAATAGCTCTCTGCAGTAGTGAATTTTGACAGATTTGATGTAGATATAAAAATAAATGCTGATCGGTCACATTCGTGAGACTGCTCTGAGTATATATTTTTCTGCTTCTAGAAAATGTCACAGATTCAATACTTCCCTGTTAAATCCCATTCATATATATCACATGACTCAAGATAAACAGAACAGATAAAACTGCGTTATTTTTCTGTTTCTGGGTGTCCAAACAATATAGATTTAACCATTTTATGAGACCCTGCTTTCGTTTGCTTTCTCACGAGATACAGTAGAGAGAATTCTTACATAACTATCCAAAGTTTCCTTTATTATCTGAACTCATTCCTCCTCGCATAATTTGAGAGCTTGTTCACTCTTATAGGACTAGCTATTCAATGTTCCTCACAAATTGTAAATTTCATTCAAGTTCTGTCCATTTTGGCAGCCATTTTCGGACAGATATACTGCCGATATGGTTTACAATTAAGCATTGTTTGTGTTTAATTATACCCCCTGCAACGAAGTTAGGGGGGGGTATTCTGGAGTCGGCTTGTCTGTCGTTCCGTCCGTCGGTGGACACAAATTTGTCCGGAGTTTTTCTCAGTCGTTTTTTGATCAATTTCCGTGAAACTTGGCACAGGCATCAACCACCATGGGAACCTGTGCACCTGCAATTTTTTTGCAACATGCCTAATTTTGTCCGAGCTTTTATTTCTACATTTTTAGGTCAATGTTTTTTAATCTTGGCACTGATATTTACTACCATGAGAACCTGCGATTATGATGTCTGTCCGACTTTTTTAGTGGAGTTATTCCCCTTTTTCGACTTAATTTTGTCCGAGCTTTTATTCTTACATTTTTCGGTCAATAGGTTTAAGATTACGGTTAGGTTTGTGCACCTGCAATGGGAACTGTTATTTTATTATTTTAACTAAATGTTTACTGACATGTGAAACATCTTAGTATTTTAAAAACACGGGGGGTATCCTTAGTTCCATTGGGACAGTCACACCTCTAGTTACTTGTATTACTAATTATACCCCCCGCAATGAAGTTGTGGGGGGGAGGGGGGGTTACTGGAATCACCTTGTCAGTCCGTCATCCGTTCGTCCGCCGTCCATGGACACAAAATTGTCCGGAGTTTTTCTCAGCCGTTTTTTTTAAATCATTTTCCATGCAACTTGGCACAGACATCAACCACAAGGGAATCTGTGTATCTGTGATTATGAAGTCTGTCAGTTTTAGTTATCCCCCTTTTTCGACTTTGTATAAAACTTTTCGCTACGTATATTTTGTCCGAGCTTTTATTCCTACATTTTTAGGTCAATTTCTTTTAAACTTGGCGCAGATATTTAGTACCATGGGAACCTGTGCACCTGCCATTATGATGTCTGTCAGACTTGTTTTGTTGGAGTTATCCCCCTTTTTCGATTTGGAACATTTTGTGCAACATGTATAATTTTGTTCGAGCTTTTATTCCTACATTTTTAGGTCACTGTTTTTTAAACTTGGCACAGCTATGAAGTACATGGGAACCTGTGCACCTGGGATTATGACGTCTGTCTGACTTTTTTTGTGAAGTTATTCCCCCTTTTTTCGACTGAACATTTTCGTAACATGCATTAATTTTTCCGAGCTTTCATTCCTTCATTTTTTGGTCAATAGGTTTAGGATTAGGGTTTGGGGTTAGGGTTGTGCACCTGCAATGGGAATCTGTTATTTTATTTTTTTAACTTAATGTTTACTGACATGTGAAACATCTTAGTGCTTTAAAAAACACAGGGGTATCCTTAGTCCCATTGGGACAGTCACACCTCTGGTTATGTATTTGTTGTTGCCCCTACCATGGAAATTCTGAATTTTTCGATACCAATGCCATCTTGGATTACAAAAAATCATCAAAGCGGATTTTATCGGATTTTGGATATGTTATAGAGGATATATTCCTCTTTGAAACAGAATACAAACCAACTTAGTCCAAATTTATTCTAGACTTACCCTAAAATTTGAGTTCATCAGACTATAACCAGACTATATGGCAAACTGCATGTTTTATGATTGTTAGTAAGTGACCTTCAATGTGTGTTATATATCAGTTGGTGATGTCACCTCAAAATGATATCTCATGTGTCACTGTGTGTACAGGTGAGAACCGAGACGGGACATTGAACCCCAATATACATGTACTATTGTTGCGTGTATCACATGTATCTAGGATATTAACTTCTAGTAACAATGTCCCACAAATAATGTCAAATACATCCATGTATGTATTAATTCTTTGCAAGTGGGGGGGGGGGGGGGGTGGGGTATCATTAGTCCCATTGGGACAGTCGCACCTCTAGTTTATTTGAACTTGAATATTTTTATTAAGCTTGTTTCTCTTTGTGTTATGTAATTTTAGGGTCCGTGTATGCAGCTTGATTCTAAATATTATGGTAGGATGGTTGTAGCACCACTCAATATAATTACATACAATGTTTTTGGATCAAAAGGGCCAGAGTTATATGGTAAGTGTTGCAAAACAATTTGTCATTTGATACAAATAGACAATGTATGCCATTTGACAGATATTGTTTACATAAAATTACCAGAAAATATGTAAAATTTATCAATCATGTTTCGTCTGTTAACTCTCGGTCACAGAAATTTGAACCAAAAAAAAATAATTTGTATTTGATGGATATTATTAACATTAATGTTTTGTTTCATGGGCAATTTTTAAATTTTTTTTTAGCTCAACTTTACTTTGTAAAGTTTGAGCTATTGCCATGGCTTGGTATCCTTCATCCATGTGTGTGTGCGTATATATGTGCATCCATCAAAAATTTCCTTTAGTAGTGATGTTCCGATAATGAAAAAGCCCATCGGACCGATTTCCGATAACTGGAGGCACAATCGGCCGATTTCCGATTCCGATTCCGATGTTTATATATATATTGTGCATTTGTTCCCACAATGGACTTATATACACCCATTGCACTCCCTACCTCGGTAGAGTTTCAAAGTCAAATGCAACAAAGAAATATATACACACTGTCACAAAAGTATTTCCGCTGACGTCAGTTTTGCGCTGCTTTGATGTATACCGGTAGTTGTTTGAACTTGATCAAACGTGCCAACTCAGAGTAACGTTATGACACTGTGGGGAACACTTGAACGCGGTGTAAAAGTCTTGATTGAATACATGTAAGTTGCGACAATGTATGGATGGGCGATGATTATTAAATACATTTAGATTGATGGATAATAATTGCTGTCATATTTGTCTGAGATTTCCCATGTTCCCATTGGTCACACCTTTTGTCTTTTAAAAACTGGGAAGCTTTTATAGTTCCGCCTACTCAATTTTTGTTTCGTGAGACCGCTTCCAATTAAGATCAAAGTTTAGGTAAGCACATTTCATGGCTGCCAGTGGCCATCTTGGATGTCAAAATTCAACCCATTAGCAGGGGCTACAGGCCGAACTTTTTGTCTGATCATCATGAAATTTGTCATGGTCGGGATGTTAATATTGACATGTACATGGGAACGAGTCAATTTGGAGTCATTCGGCCATAAAACATGGCTGCCAGCACCCATCTTGGATTTTACTCTTTTCATGACTAAATCCTTTGGCACATCCTCAAGTCCACTTCCCTCATCCGATCATCACCAAACTTCATGTTGATCTTAATATTGATCTACTAGGTGGGAGCTATCAAATGTTTTTGAATTTCATTGTAAAACATAGCCGCCAGTGGCCATCTTGGATTTTACTTTATATTTATCTCTTCATGTTGATAATCTAGTATTACTTAGACATTTCAACTTTCTGCATTCCTAATCGCTCCATTGACTGTAATATATGAAATTATTCCCTTTCCATGTTGAGCTACAGTGTCATTGACACTTTCATTTTTAATCCGTTGTTAGTTTTAAAGGGTTGGCCGTGTTCTGTTAAATTGGTTAAATCAGTATTATACATTATTTGAAAGGTTACACAAAATTTATTTGATATGACTAACCCTCTTGCATATATCTTCCTTCTGCATTGTGTGGTTGTTTGCAATTTGGCAGTAGACTCATCATTATTATACAGTTATCGCATTGTTTCGAGGTTGACACGAGGAGTTGTCAACCCGATGAAGTCAATATTCACCAAGGCCGTAGGCCGAGGTGAATATTGGCTTCCGATGGGCTGACAATTCCTCGTGTCAACCAAGAAACAATGCGAAAACTGTTTTATTATATGAAACGCGCTTTGATTGGACAAGACGTTGTGACGTTGATCGTCGCTGGAAAACCTGATCAATTTTCAGGTCTGATAATAAGTTATGTTAACCCCTGAAGTTTCTGACGTCACTCAGAACTGATATTAACCTGTTTCATTAATGAGGTGAACATCGTTAGATATCTCGATTTTTTTCGTTACGTTTTAACTTAGGAATTGGGGAAAGAAACTTATGATCATATAATAAACACACCTACAGGGAATCATGTTTAGTATAATATTGGGGATATAAATTATATTGATCCAGGCATTGTACAATACAAGGTTATTGGTATAGTATGGGTTAGTGATAAGATTTGCGGTGTTGTTGGCCAATGGCTAGATTTTTTTTCGAAAATTCCCAGATTTCATTTGGCCAACTCATCAGCCAAAAAGTTTCATGTACTTATTATATTATAAATCAGCAATCACTTCTCAGAATATCTCCAGATCTCAATAAAACCCTAAACTCGTTAACAGTTAACCTCTTCACTGCTATGACGTCCGTAACTATTATGGAGGTAAATGTGCACATTGTGTGCTATATGGTCCATAGTACCTACGGACCTACTTCAGCACATTAACAGTGGGCCATTATTCATAACTGGAACTCAGATTGGTGCATCGGAATAACTTTATCTCAAAGTTTCAAACAGTGTATGATGTTCCACGATTGTGAATGATAATAGCCTTCCAACTCAGTCAGTTTTATGCTTCTTGTGATACTCCCGTTATATTTTTGTACCCCCCGCAACGAAGTTAGGGGGGGTATACTGGAGTCAGCTTGTCCGTCCGTCCGTCGACACAAATTTGTCCGGAGTTTTTCTCAGTCGTTTTTTGATCAATTTCCGTGAAACTTGGCACAGACATCAACCACCATGGGAACCTGTGCACCTGCGATTATGAAGTCTGTGAGACTTTTTTTGGTGGAGTTATCCCCCCTTTTTCGACTTAGAAAATTTTCGCAACATGTATACTTTTGTCCGAGCTTTTATTCCTACATTTTTCGGTCAATTTTTTAAAAACGTGGCACAGATATTTAGTACCATGGGAACTTGTGCACCTGCGATTATGACGTCTGTCCGACATTTTTTGGTGGAGTTATCCCCCTTTTTCGACTTAGAAACTTTTTTGCAACATGCATAATTTTGTCCGAGCTTTTATTCCTACATTTTTCAGTCAATGTTTTTTAATCTTGGCACTGATATTTAGTACCATGGGAACCTGTGCACCTGCGATTATGACGTCTGTCCGACATATTTTGTGTGGAGTTATTCCCCTTTTTTGACTTAGAATTTTTTTCGCAACATACATAATTTTGTCCAAGCTTTTATTCCTACATTTTTTGGTCAATAGGTTTAAGATTAGGGTTATGGTTGTACACCTGCAATGGGAACTGTTATTTTATTATTTTAACTAAATGTTTACTGACATGTGAAACATCTTAGTATTTTAAAAACAGGGGGGTATCCGTAGTCCCATTGGGACAGTCACACCTCTAGTTACCACTGGAAAATGGCAATAATGTCAAAAGCCCAGCACATGACGTTGTACCGTCATTTAGCAGTGAAGAGGTTAATCGGCAGTTGCTTGTCCGTTTATCTTATGTTAACAATTTACTAAGAGTTACTCATACTTAATACTTACCATGATGATTAGCTCCTGTTAACGCATTCTTTCTTTATTAACTGACACAACTTTTAGTGATAATGATGCTGACTGCATGCACCACCCAGTTTAAAGTTTATAATGCGTATGTAGTAATTTTCTGTTTTAACCCAGAACAAACTAAATTGTTATGCAACCGAAAATGTTGATTCCTTGCTCTGAATTCAGAATTCAGAGCATTGGGTTTTACCTTCCAATATTTTGTCCAACTCTCTTGAATTTTTAAATCATCTGATAGAAAATCACTCAAATGACCTTAGTTAACATCCAATGACAATTTCATTGAGAGGAAAGTTAAAGAATCCATTAAAATCAAGAGCAATAGATTGGAGCTCACTTCTATCTACGTGGCCTCCTGATGTCAAATGACTCTCTAAGGTAATGTGAGCGATTTTCGATCAGTTGATTGGAAAAGTCCAAGAGAGTTGGATGAATTATCTCAAGGTAAAAAACTAATGATCAGATTGATTTTCGATCAGTTGATTGGAAAAATCCAAGAGAGTTGGATGAGCTATCTCAAGGTAAAAAACTAATGATCTGAGTACTGAAATCAAATTCATTATACAATTATGCATTTGTTCTATTTTTAATAAATAGTGTGGATACACGTACAATCCCCAACTTTAGAATTCACACGGAAATTGCTGTCCTGTCCCTATTAATAATACACATGTATTATAATGACATAACTAGTTGTTGGATGGGAATGTCAGTAATACAGTGATGTTATTCACATACAAACTCTACGGACATAACCTAAGATTATTCTTGGCTTTGATAACTGAATACAGGCAATAGAGTAAAATACTTTATCATCGATTATTATGTAGTGATGTTCAGCGGATAAGTTCAACAAACGGACTTTATAGGATCTTCTTTGATATAATTAGCTGAACATCCCCATAACTCAAACCTTATATTTCTCTGTCTGGTTTTGGCCAAAAGTATCTGAGCACCCATATAGATTAAGACTGGATCATTCCATTGTATACTTTTATAACTGAATGGAAAAATCTACTCTATAATTAAATTGATGTGGAACACTCTGTCCAGGTGTTCAGAACAGAATAGCAAATAATCATGCAAAAATCAGTTATTTTCATAAATGTTTTATCTAGATAGGCATAAAACAGTGTCATCGTTATAAATGAATGACATGTATACAGTGACTTTTCTTGAGCAGAATCATACACATAGATGTATATTTATCACCCATGAATTTATTCCAAATAAAGTAGTATATATTTCCATTTATGCTTTGTTCAAACATTGTGGCTACATTCCTCCAGTGGAAACAGTGTTTGAATACTATCTTATCTGTTTTAATTATTGAAATAAGCCCACAATTAAATTGACATTGATTAGCTATATTTTCTTCTTTAGGTGTGGAACCTATGTCATATTATCTCATCAATGGTTTCCTGAACTTCAACTTTGTCTTCCTTCTAGCACTGATATCGCTTCCTTTTTGTGTGAGTATGATCCACTTTCAACTCAACAGCTTGGTCTCGATACACAGGCCCTCCTCATTCATGCCACTTCCTGTGTGAGAGGGCTAATGACAACATTGAAAATAAACAAACAAAATTGAAAATATAACGATAATGAACTCTATGAAATTATTAATTCCTGGTCATGCTTCGTCATATTAATTATTAGGGCTGTTGTTGACCCACATATTGATGCCATTAACCCTTTCTTTATTAAATACTCACTGGCAACTAGTTTCTTTAGGGCATGTTCAGATAATAAGTTCAACAAATGACCATAGGTTGTTTTTTTAACTTATTATCTGAACATTTCCCACCAATGAATAAGACTCCACGCTTCTGCATATGTTTTATCATATCGTCTGTCTGTCATCTGGTAAATTTTTTCTGAACACCCTCCAGATGAATAATAGTCCATTCCAATATATACCTTTATAACTGATGGGAGAATCCATTTTTTAAAGCAAGGGTTAATGCTGTTTTAATTGCTTGTCATTGATTTATTCAAACAAGTTCAAACAAGAACCAATGACATTCACATTTTCAGTTTTAGAGTAATTTTTTATATATCTGGTTTTCTGATGTCCATATAGACATTTTCATCACTAATGAGTTACGTTTATTTACTATTTGTCCAGCATTTGGGTTCACTATTTATATCTTGAATTCCTATGTTTCAGATATTTGTGCGATGGGCTGCAAAATGGAGACCTATTCCAAGTAAGACATACACTCTATGGGCTTTCTCTTTGTATCACAAGTCAAGTGATGTCCAAAACTAGTTCACACTCAAGTACATTCCTGAACAGAAGCATCCTAACTGACATTCTACAATTGATCAGTTTTGCTTTTTCCGAAATAATAATGGGATAGCATTGCAGTTCAAATCACACATAATATTTTCAATTTTAACCTTTTCTAAATTGACTCTGTCAATTATATAGAATACACATGTGGTGTTTCTGTATTCCATATTTACACCTTGAGTGGGAATGATGACTTACTGCATGAGCATGTGCACGTATACCATGATCCTACTGATAAGAATAATATTAGAAAGTTAGAAGTTAAAACATCAAACAAATTTGTCAACACTTCAACCCTCTGTGGACCATGTGGCAACTCATTACATTAGTACTGTTACCTGGCGAAGGGATACTGAAGCTTTTGAAATTTTTTATAACATTTTTTGGTCACATAATATCACTGATGTCACATAAGATCACAGATTTGTGAAATTATAACTAACATTTTGTTTATTAACATGTTAACTTGGATCTATATTTTCCCATGGTCTTACTGTAATGTGGCGATCTGATGCCAGTTATTTCTGTCAACATGTAATCACTATAAATAGACAGAGTGGAGGTCACACGAGGTCACAAGCATTGTAGTCCCTACTGTAGGTATAACACTTTGTCATTCAAAACACATGGGAAATGTTTATACATACAACTTACCTTTATAACTGCAGTGCTGATTAACAGCGTTTGTTTCACAATGACCTTTAATACTATAGTAGAGTATGTGATCATGGTATAACGATGTAAACATTGGAATAGTCTAGTATTCACCTGGAGGGGTATTCAGGAAATATAAGCAGACGACAGACATAACACTAATATACAAGTTCAGGTGGATTGATATCTTTTTGACTGATTCATGTTTTTTCTCAGCAGATTCTGCTGGTCTGGGGTTCCCTTCTGAAGAATCCACCGGCTTAGTGAGCATTTGTTACTTTGTGACATAAAACATGTCAGATTTTTTAAACGACTTCCAGATGTAACTTTTTAACTCTTTTTTTACAAGGAAATATTTTTATTTTTCTAGTTGGAGTTATTCTCTAGTAAGCATTTGCAACTTTTTTGAATTTAAATTTGTAAGGCCAAACAAAAACAGATATTTGATTCTCAGCCAATTTTTATATATCAGCACAAAATTTTTTAACAACACACATTACTATATATCTGATTCATATAAAAATATTCTGAACACGAACGCCGAGTATAAAGTATACCCTCGTTATTCTTCTGCAAAATAGCCGAGAAAATATCCTGATAGCGGTTGATAATTTGGAACAGTAGCCTCGTAATCAATACAGTTGCGTGTTAAGGTTTCTATTTCAAACCAATCATGGCTGTGACGGTTCTATCATGAAATTTATTCGAACGATTTCTGCACTTTAGGCCGAATATTGTCTTGTGTATCTGACATTTTAAACCAGATAATGACTGTAGCCATTTACATAATACAACAGGTATATTAAGAAATTATACAATAAATACCTAATACAGGAGAGTAAGTGACATTAATTGGCAGAAACCAAATATTGAATGTCCCGAGGGGTATAATATCATAATCATGCCCGCCTACCGGTATATAGAAATCTACTCTCAGGAGATTATGAGATGTTATATTCATTTAATTAACACAGGGCTATTATTGAAAGATCCGGGTGGGACAATGTTTCGATGCCAGCACCAACATATTTCTTCCTCGAAAGTCCCGACTACATATGTTTGATGCCCAGACATGAACATATCTTATGAAATCACGTTCAACTGAATCATTGATATTTTATGGCATGGCCGGGGATATGGGTGGTGGGAGGGGCGAGCTTTTAACAGGGAGGCCTAGGGTGCTTAATTGGTGTCTGCCCCAACTTTGATAAAAAATTTTAAACAGTTACAAATTTCAAATCTTACACTAGATTGCTTGGAAATTTCACATAATATGTTGAAATTGTTCTCTTAGTTTGATTTTACAACAATGACCGAGGAAAATCCCTCCTTATATACATACATACATACATTGTAATAATAATAATGTGTTCGCTTAAAGTGTAATTATCCGCCGCGCTCATTTAAAATAATATTAATAATATTAAATTCCTATCTAATCATCTGGAGTGTGAAAATCAATTAATATCAGTCACAGTTCACCACAAATTGAGTCTTCAATCAAAAGTTACCGACGATACATTCTGTGAATGTTAATGTGTGGGTATTTACGGTACCGGAAATAAGGAAGTCACTGTCATTTGGCGAATTCCCGCAAATGCACGAATTTAAAAAATAAAAAAAACTTCGTTTTGGGATTTTCAATGTGGGGTTTTGACGAATCCGTGAGAAATTGGGGGTTATCCGTGTTTGCGGAATTGCCGTGGAAATCCGTGAGTCTCACGGACAATCCGTGGAACTTAACAGCTCTGATCTGGGCCGTCTTCTCTTCGGTGACTTCGCATCGGGTCGTCTTTGTATTGGGTCATCTTCATATTGGGTTGACTTCACTACTGGGCCCGACTTCACTTGTACTCTTTTGACAGGCCTGGAAATCTCAAGGAAGTCACTACAGCCCGCCTAGAATTTTCAACAATAGGAAATTTATTAAGTTATTTGATCGTGTTTTACTGCATCGAAATTGTTAATGTCAAATGGCGGAATCATTAAATTCCGGAACAAAATGTTCCTTAAATCGGATCTTTTGATTGATTCTCACACATTTTAAGGACAAAATAAATTATTTTTCTTCATAAGATTGAGCTTACAATATATTTCACTGGATAAAAGTAACATATAACTGGATAGTGAGAACCAAATGTCACCATCTCAATTTAGTTCAACCTTTCGTTCCGTTTCCGGTTCCTATCAGAGAAAATTGTATATCACTATTTAAAATGGTGGCCGCGGTCCTACTAAAGAACGAACACAATTAATCTAAATTGTGAAGCTTCCAAGATTGAATTATCAATGGCCGATGCAATTCAGAATTTAAAAAAATGGAAAAATAAAATCCCTACCTCCCTACCTACCCTAATTATTTTAGGACTGCACGTTTGTAATACAATTTATCTGAATCAACTGTGCATTTGATCTGACGTTTACAGTGCTAGAGTAGATCAATACAATTTCCGTCCACAAACTGACGTTCACATTTTTTACATTTGAAGGTCCGTCAGCAGGCTGATGTTCACATTAGAATGTCCGTCAGCAGGCTGACGTTCACAACAAAGTTTCTGTCAACAAGCTGATGTTCACATAAAAAGTTCCGTCTAGAGACTGACGTTAGCAACATTTTTTCCGTCAACAGGCTGATGTTAGCATCACTCAATGACGAAGTACGTGTGGAATTGGCCGATAAGCCGCCATTGAGCTCTCTTATTCCACATTGTTCATATTCATAGAATTGACGTTAGCACACTTCCACTCGACAAAATATATATTTAAAGTTATTTGATATGATACAGGGAGGCTATATTGTAAATTTAGCCAGTTTGTGAATAGACTTACCATGTTGGGAAATAATTTGCTTGCTCCAAAAAAGCCTTATGCTGATGCCGATGTGAACGTCATATTTCTTGACGGCATTGTCTGACGTTCACACACATCTTGATTAAATTTGAAAAAATATGGGGAAAATACACGATAATTAAAAAAACAAATGTTGCAATCGCACAGAAGGACATGTCTTCTTCAAATTGACACCATTGAAAGTCATTGTTGGCCACACGCCAAACAGATATCATCATTATATGTTAAACGTCACACAAACTTGGTAGTTGATTCCGTCCAAAATGTCCATATTTTAGGGAGAAAATTGTTAATATAATCAAATATACATGATGGTGGGCAACAATGACGATTTCCTAGCTACAGAACACAACAATCTTCAAAGTGGAATTAACATTCATTTGATTCTGCATTTTATTTAAAAGATCTGCAATGCAAACTTTCACATCAAAATTGGTACACTTTTTCATGGAATCTGCCGTATACACATTCTTTCCGCCAGGTTACAAGTCTGTCCAGTATAGGACTGTCTACACGATGAGCAGTAATTAGCAGTACTTAGCAGTACTTCTCATAATCATTCATATACATGTGAAATCTTAAACTCATTAGCGAGTTCCAAAGATGCATTTACATAATAAATCACTCAAGCGAAATGAGCCCGTGCCTACATAATATTTTCAAAAACATGTATAGGATATTCCCTGAGCTGTCAGGCATTCGGACAAATAATTCAACGAGGCGAAGCCGAGTTGATTATTTGGCCGAATGCCTGACAGCGAGGGGAATATCGGTCTTAAACCACAGTTATTCCAGTAATAAATCCACATGTTTTCTGGAAAAATTAAGTTCGATTATTTAGTGCAGGGGAAGTAAAATATTAAGCCATAAACCAAACATCTATAATGGAAATGTGGGGACAATTTCATCTTTCAGAACTGAGAACAAAGCTGTATGTGCATGGTGAGCAAAGTTATATTAAATGCCAAATCATTTTCAATTCTCATTAATTTAAAAAAAAAAATATAATATTTCTAAATATCTATTGTTTATAAAATTCTATATCTCAATATCCTTATGTTATAATGTATTAACTTGGATGAGAGAATAAAGCATATTGAATATTGGAGATAATGGGATGAGTATATGCTCTTTGCATGAATGATTGAATATCACATGGAAGGTATTTCGTCAGATCAAATTGAGAAAGCCATGTAAAACATCGATCCATAAACCGAACATATATACAATTGGGAGATATAACGGAAATGTGGGGACAATTTCGTCTTGCAGAACTGAGAACAAAGCTGCAGGTGCATGATGAGCAAAGTTATATTAAATGCCAAATAATTTTCAACTCTCATTAATTTTGTAAACAAAAATAATTTAAATATACCTGTCTTGATATATATATATTAAGTTCCATTATAAATGATATTCCACTCAAATGTTGCCCATAACATAGGAAAGGCCATGGCGACTACTGTTGTTTTAGGGACGTGACCACGGGGTGGGTTTTTCACCGTTAAGAATCTGGAGACCATAAGTTTTTGCTGGGATTTTAAGTGTGCAACATTCCTCAAAATTTCACTATATTTCCGACTGTTTGATGAGCCAGTAATTTCAAAACTATCTAACCTAATGGCGTCATGCAAATGCAATTTACCGATTTCGGATATATGTAGTTGGTTCATGGGAGGGGCGGGGCTCAGTAAGAGATTTATTAATTATCACTAAATATAACGTCCATTTGATTATAATAGCTTTTGGTCCAGATATTCGCATTTAAGTCCACCGTGTGGTTTCCACCTGGATATTAGATGATGCTGGTGTCGCCCCAAATGATATACAATAAAGAGCGCTATCAATTATGACCTTTTGTAGTTGTTTTCAATGTATTACTCATGGATTAGTGTGATACATGTACTTGTGCATAATACTAATGATGTCGTAGCCAATGTGCCTGGTACACCGAATTAAATCCACTGATTGGTGTCATACAATTCTGCTCTTCATGCTGTATTATGTAAGCTCTTGTTGTGAAGTGTGGCAGGCTTACAATAGCTGGTGATTATCTTAACAATAGCTGGGGAATTTTCAATGTATTAGTCATGGATTAGTGCGTGGATTTTTGTGATACATGTACTTGTGCATAGTCTAGATAATGTACAAGGGAACATTAGGAAACATGGCAGCTGTGGATTAAAAAACATTAAATCCGGCTGAATTCTACAAAATCTTCCGGTCCCAAGCCCAGATAAAAACTGAGGGGAGTTAAACAAAGTCAAAACAATTCAGTAATTAACAAAGAGACAGAGTATAAGCCATAGAGTAAGCAGTAGTTAATTAACACCTTTATTAACGCCTTTATAATATAGTGCTTCCGTGTATGGCCAATGTTATGTTCGTTTGTGTTCGTTGTTTAGTAGATTTGTATTCAAATAATGCTAATAACTCAAAAAATAAGTCACCTGTGTTCGTTTATGTTTGTTTGTGTTCGTTGTTTAGTAGGACTCGGTGGCCGTCGATGATTTTCTCGCTTCGATTGACAATCTTAATATAATGAGCTAATGTCTCCAAGTTATCAATCACTGTGGTGAATATTCTTGTTTACAATGTCATTCAATTATTAAAGTTGAGAAACTATTCTCTATGTCCCCAATTGCAAACACCCAGTAAATCTTTACCGAGCGACTTGACCGCTGGAAGCAGAAATCTGTGAAAGCGGTCTTGTCATCGGTGATGGAATATGGATTACTTTGACAAATAAAGTAGTCATTTGTAACTGTATTCACGTGTACATATACTGGATTTAATATGCTACTTGATTGTCTATTCTATGTAACATTTTACAACGTAGAAAATGCTTTAAACATCGACAAACTCACCCAATTCCTTTGCATGGGTTGGACACCGACTAACAAATTGTTGAGTACAATCACTCTTATGTTTTGTTTGTGGTTCATTTTAATTATCATAACATATAAAACATAATTAATTATTCACCATACCATACTGTTGGGGATTTGACATTCACAACTCTGGACATTTTTTTTGTCTACATAACAAAATTAAAGCCACATGGCGGTTTGCGCTCCAAAATACACCAAATAATATTCGGTTGAAATTTTCCCGGTATCAAAATAGGTAGATAAATACTCAAACTACCTTTCTACGACCAATATATGTCCCATAAAGACGCATTCAAGTCATGAAAATTATAAGAAAATCAGAATGTTCGGGACCCGAACATTATTTCCGACCAAGCTGCCATTTTTGATGATGCAATCACCGACAACAGTCGAGCATTTCCGGTTGTATTCGTAAATAAGCTTCCCCGCCATCTTATAATTTCCAGTACTCGATAAAGGGGTTTCAATTTGATCGTATGTGTCCCTGTGAGAAAAATGGTCTCTGTTGACAAGAATTTAATGATAGGACAGTCATCCAGAATTTATCCGAGACATGGCGATGGTGTGATTTGGGGAGGGGGTTCAGAAAGGAACATAATGTTACTTATACATGTATAATAAGTATTATGTTGAGATGCATTTGTATTTAAATTTCAATCCAACATCATTATTGTAGTAAATTGCATGATTTGCAGTATATGCTGAATATATTTCTTATAAAATATAGGAATGGGTCGCCAAGTATTAGATCATGTCATGAATTTATACTCTGGCTACCGTAGAGATCCTATTCAAGCAGTTAAAATATGGGAACGTTTTAATGTTCTGACGGAGAACTTTATAGCATTGAAAAAAAAAACAACTCAGTGACTATATATATTTATTTATTACTTGTTCCTTAATAATATATTTCACAACATGGGGTGTGACACTCCAGATTGCATGATTTGTCTGTGACTTTTGTGAGTCGACATCGAAATAAACATTGAATTGCTTACCCGTGAGAAATTTAATGATTGCATGTAAAGGATGCTAATCAAACTCGACTCAACAAAGTGACATATTGCATGCAACATCGAGCTGGGATCTCCGTGAAATACGTACACAGTGGAATACACTATTTACTGAGGAACGATATTAATTAAGAATATATTAGCTGCACTGGTTTTTAAAAAATGTTTATAAACTTCCCTATATATCTGAACGTGAAACATTTCACATTACTTGAACTGGTGTAGAATTATCTTATACGGACGTAGCCAGTGTAGAGATTCATGATATGATCTAGCTAAGTATGTATGCATATAGTTTTTCACAATTTACGTAGATCAATCGTCCATTGCATGTTCATATGTTGAAATCAACTGTAAACAAGATAGATAGGCGGGGAGAGTGCATACACACGCACATATAGCAGAACTGTGTTAATTATCTACTGGGATTAACTGTTTTGAATATATTTTTTTTAACACACGGAAAAATTAGATATCATATGAAAGAGTAGGTGTGAACCTTGTTTTCCGCACTGCTGTATAATTTGAAAGTTGTGTCGTGGGAACGGCGTGTAAACAATGTAGACACATTTTGAGGAAAAATAAATCAAAATAAATTTAATCATATTCTACTATTGAAACCGATGGTGAAGACGATGTTTTTTTGGCATTATTTTTCATGTCGATTTTCTAACAATTCCAATATCAAATGGGGCAACAGGTGTTATATGGCCATGTTGGGACAGACAGTCTCATTATTATATGGTTTACAACTAAGCATTGTTTGTGTATATTTCATTTTACTGCTAACTTGGCCATAGTTGGTGCACCTAAAGCCACGTATCACCGAAAATCAGCATTTTTCATTACCAATTGTCATCATGGATGCCATTTCGAATAGAACATTTTGCTCTAAGCGGATTTATTGGATTCTGTTTGCATATGCATGTTTTGAGACCCCTTTTCTCGAATTACGTACATGTAAATTTTAGGGTTCGAATGAGCCATGTCCGTTTAATTTAGATGAAGTTAAACGTCAAAAATAGACAAACTAGGGGCAGTTGTAACTAAGGTATAACAAAATCATAACTAAAAGTTTAGGAGGGCTATTAGCCCTCCTGGATTTTCTAGACTGCCAGCCCTGTTTTGACCAATTGTCACATGATTTTGTAAAACTTCCATTGGCTGATTGAGTTACATTTAAAGGTTTAGTATTGGACAATTGGTACCGGTATTTAAATTCCGGAATATCCCTGAGGATGCGTGACCACTCATACTCAAGACCAGTTGCCCCGGGGTGATCTTGCATGTTCGGGGCGACTACTATAGTATTAAAGTCAAAGGCAGGTGACCAAATAATTTATTTATTTATTATTTCACTTCATCCAATTTTTATATGCCCTTTTTGAAAAAAGGTCGTATTATGTTATCAGTCTGTCGAGCCGTCCATCTGTCCATCCGTCCGTCTGTCTGTCCGTCCGTCCGTTAACATTTTTGGTTTCCGATCGATAACTCCAGTTTGGATTATTTTATCTGAACCAAAGTTGGTATGTGTATTTCCCAGCTAAAGATACAGGCCAAGTTCGAATATGGGTTCCGTCCGATTATTTTTACATGAGTTACGGCCCTTTTTTTACTTAGAATTTGACCGTCTGTTAACATTTTTGGTTTCCGACCGATAACTCCAGTTTGGATTATTTGATCTGAACCAAAGTTGGTATGTGTATTTCCCAGCTAAAGATACAGGCCAAGTTCGAATATGGGTACCGTTCAATTATTTTTACATGAGTTACGGCCCTTTTTCGAATTAGAATTTGACCGATTTCATGAAATTTTGGTTTCCGATCAATAACTCCAGATTTGATTATGTTATCTGAACCGAAGCTGGTATGTCTGTTTCCGAGCTAAAACTAAAGACCAAGTTCGAATATAGGTTCTGTCCAAATATTTTCAGATAAATTACACACATTTTTCAATCTGAGAATTTGACCGCATTTTGGCATTGAAATTAGGGGTATATTAGATATTCTTTGTAAGCTAAACTTATTATTTTATTTTGCGGTAGTACAATTCAAAATGGCTAAAGGGCGTATTTTACCACACCCTAGCGCAGGGTTTCCGTTAGGACGGCCTCTTTCCCCTCGCAGATTATCTGTTTGGTTCATAAATATACCAAATGTCAGTCGCAATGTCGTAAACAAATCCGGTTACAACTGGAGTTCGGGGGTTAAACAGAATACTGGTGAAAAAGCGGGTCAAATAGCGACTTTAGATACAGCGTAATGCATGTCGCGGTAACATCAACGAATGCCGGACTGCTGAGTATGCATATTTTTGTGCACGGGATGAAATTACTCATGCTCGAAAATCCCGTGATATCCTACGATTACACAATTTGATCAAAGAACGCCGAATTTCTTAGTCGGGACATTTTTATGTACGGGATTTTCATGGATGAAACTACTCCTCTCCGAGATCCCGTGCAATCGTACGGTACATAATAAATGGGTCCCTCTGCAGAGTCTATGATGTATAGAACATGAGTTTTAGCCAACGTGTTATAAAATATAATTTTGGCGGGAAATGTGAACACGTGCGTTGTTGATTGTGCTTGGGGACAACGCAAATATTATTTACTGTCCTTTGACTTTATCTCCATATTGGGGAGGGGTATGTGTTCGTCTTTATCCCCCATGTATGTAATATGGTTCAAATGAATGGTGTTGTTATTATATATAACTTGTTAACTTCTCACTATGAATTCCCACTATAAAGACTGATTTCGGGACAGGTTCCGTATTATTGTGAAATAAATCACTTTGGGATTTTGTTGACTATGCCCATAATAGATCATAATAAGCAATTGCGGTCGTCAGTTTATGGACTAATAGAGACTAGTGAACAAGCTACGCGTTCCGAGTGAAAGATGTCGCTACCCACAGGTATTAGGCACAATTTTGTTTTTTAATTTAATAAAAATCTCTTTTTAATTTATTTTTTTTGCCAAATACCTGTGTCGCTACTATTCGTATTTTGCTGCTATAAATATCTCCTGCAGACAAACCCTGCAGTATGACATCACAGCGCACAAATAGTTTTACGATTGACAGCGTATATCATGTCAGTTTCATTTTCACAGAAGCTGCTTGAAATTCTAGGAAATACTTTATTTAATTCTCCTTGCTATCTATTATTGGTCAATGCATAGATGCTTTGTAGTGTTTAGATTCATTATACCTGTCGGAATCTTATTGTATAAATTTGTAAACACTATAACTCGTAGCTTGTTCATTTATATATAATCTTCAATCAGACGGTAGTCTTATGTGCGTAATTAATTGATTGATTATCTGGATACCATCAACAGAATTAATGCACCCACGGAAATGATTGACTTACGGGACGAACCATCGTCGTCCCGTCGCGTTATTTGTTTCCCCAATACGGACTCATTAATTTTCCCCTCGCGGAAACCCTGCCCTAGCGATGCTCTTGTTATTTTATTTAATATTACAAAAGATAACCGTTACTATAGTATAAAATAGTTATTCCCTCTTAAAGACGAGTGTATACAATTAATTGCATGATTTGTTGCAATCCGGTATATCTTAACAGGAATCTGAGTGGCATGGCTTCACTGTCTAGAGGCTTAGAAGTTAGAGCAAACCCTGAGTGATTGAGGTCAGATTGTCGTGAAAAGCAGAACAAGTGCGATAAAGAATTAACGAATTCTAGCACCTATACTCTTTTTAATCAGCATCCAGCAAGCGGATGCCCAACATAAACTTCATAAATTGCATAATCAGAACATTGTATGAGTGTCAACAAACTTTTAACGTCTTATTTTTTTTGCCTTTTTCTGATTAAAATGTGTCTACGAAAATAGACAACACAAAATACAAGACAGAAAACTCTATATATCCCGTCTACGCTCACACTTTCCGAAGTCCAGCGCTATGAAATTTCACTAAAGTTAACCGGCTATTGACTCATGGCAATGTTGGGCCGCAAAATGTGTTATTTTTCAAAATAACTGGCGACTTGGTGAATTTTGAATGTTTATAGTCATAACACAGGTTATTGAATACGGTAAGCATAGGAAGTCAGTGTAATTCATCGAAATTGAGGACAAAGTGGTGCAAAATTCAACTTAATGCATATTTTGTTGTGTTTATCTTTGGTTAATTTCATGACATGATCAGTTTGAACCATGTTTCCTGCCAAATATTAGCCATAGTATTACCCGTATAGAACCGATTAAATTGGGAGAAAATTGGGATAATAATTATCAAATTGTCAGCTAGGTGGCTCCAAAATTGCGTTTTAACTGTCAAAAGTCGCGAAAATGTATAATGTTGATCAAAAGGAACCATCACAAACCGGCGATAGAACGAATTCCGATGTAACAGTTCCTACACAGTGCATTTGTAACTTAGTGACAAAAAACACGTCAACCAAATGTCAAAATAAAACATGACACATTTGTAACTGGGTTACTGGAGCTAACACACGGGCAAACGTTGAGTCGAAATGTAAAAAAAACAACATATTTGTAACCCAGTAACCGGTGACAAATGTGTCATATTTTGTTTCTGCACCAAAATATGTCATATATGTCCTATAGTAAGGCCAGATATCTGAGACTCATAAGAGTTCCAAACGTATAAATATTCAGAAGTGGATTTGGTTTGGATCCTTGACAGTTTTCTAATTTCTCGCTCGTGCTTCCGATTTCATGCCTATTGTTCATTGGTTTAGCCAAAAACATAGATATTCTCCACCCTTGGCTAAAATGTGTACTAGTAATAGTATTGCAAGACATACCTGTAACTAATTTGATTTCTTTTCCCAGGACACGGCATCCCACTTTGGCTGGCAATTACTCCTATGTATATATGGATCATCATCATTTTCACAAGACCCCACAAGGTAACTTTATACAACACATTGAGAACATGGTAATGAAGGTTTTATAGTGTAAGAACAACAATGAGTGATGTTATCTTTCGTGGTGATTATCTTCACCACATAGAGTAACGTTAGTAACGATAGCTCCAAATTGGCCAATAACCCGATTCTTTTTCCCATCTGGTCGTATTTCTGTTTGTCTATTTGTCCAAAATGCCTGTTGTCCACATGATAACCTGAAACATATTTGAAAGAATTTATGAAACTTGGTATGTGGCCTTCCTACGTGAAAGTCTCTGTCAAGTTCAAATTTGGGGCTGGTTAAACAAAATTACTGATGGAGTTATACTCAATTTCGATTTAGAATTTACTGATTATTTTGTTGTCCTATTGATAACTCATATTACCATGTACCTTCAAAATTTAGTATGTCAATTAATCATATGAAAATACAAGTCAAATTCATGACTCACATGAAAATACAAGTCAAGTTTGAATTTGGGTTCGGTCCGCCCATTATCACCAGAGTTATGGCCCTTGTTGGCTCATAATTTTCGAACTATTTTGGTTTCCTTATGATAACTTTAGTTTTATTTAGGCCAAACAAAATTAATGTACTTTTTCTCAGACGGGGAAACGGGAATGAGTATGGGACCTGGGAACCGAGAGATTCCCGTTCCCGGGATTAAACTCTAATTTGAAACAAACCAACGGGCTTATTATGCCATCATGACAGTGCTCTTGTCATTGAGATGTTTGTTAATGAATTAGCATCTTTTTGGCTGTCTTCTTTCTACTCTTATTATATTTCCCAGGAGGAGCGTTTCCTTTTCCCAGTCTACCCCATGTTTGCTATGTGTGGCGCCCTCACAGTGGATCGCATGCAGGTAAGACAAATACAAGTATCTGTTCCATCCGAAAAAATTTCATGAAAAAGAAATTCCCTGAGAAAAAAACTAATTTGTTTAGCTGCCCAGCCTGGCATTTGTAGGCCAATTTAAATTTTGCAGATATTACAAATTCTAATATATAATTTCTATATAAATTATTAATGAAGTACTACAGAGTGTTATTTAGCTTCAAATATTATGTGCATTTTGAACTACTGAATCAGTTGACAGTTGTGTATTTGAATGAAACAACTCATAATGCATTAACATCGTAGTCAACGGGAACGTGTTGGGATTTGGGAAGTATAAACCCACTGTATTATTAATGTTTCTGTGTCATAATTAGGTCACAAGGCATCTTCACCTCACGTCCTCAGCTATACTCACCCTTGGTCTCTCCAGTCAGTCCCCATCAATACTCTCTTACTAACAACTGGTTCTGCCGATCCATATATTCGGACAAGTGCAGAGTACCATTGCAGACGGGAATTGAGATAAATAAAAACGATTACTGTTACTTAATACTGACATGACATATAATTCAATTAATCCCGCCATGCACCCCAATCACCAATCAATTTTGCCCACCATCATGGCACCATATCTTGCGTTCGAA
The DNA here is from genome assembly GCA_032622095.1 of Siphonodentalium dalli. Lineage (NCBI taxonomy): Eukaryota > Metazoa > Mollusca > Scaphopoda > Gadilida > Siphonodentaliidae > Siphonodentalium > Siphonodentalium dalli. The sequence continues at coordinate 126,817,954 of CP136064.1, read as the reverse complement.
CAATAAGATTGTTTGTAAGAAAGTTTTTAAATTATATCACAAGATGTAATGCTGGCTTATAAATATTTGTCCACGAATGAAATGAAAGTTAAACATATGTTCAAGCAGTCATGCATAGATGGGTTCATGTTTGCTGGATGTTTTAAATTGTTAATCGGGCATCTCTCGTCGAAGCTCATGAAATAGTGCAAAACAGGTCTTTTTAGCTCAACTTTACTTGTAAAATTTGAGCCTGTGCCATGGCTTGGTATGCATCATCCGTGTGTGTGGAGACGTCCGTCAACAATTTACATTAGCATGGGCCCCAGGGCACACCTTTGGTCGGATCATTATGAAATTTGTCATGGCTGTTGACATTGACATGTAGATGGGAACGAGTCATCTTGGAGTCATTCGGCCAAAAACCATGGCCGCCGATGGCCATTTTGGATTTCAAAATGCAATCCATTAGCACGGGCTACAGGCTGTACTGATCATCATGAAATTTGGCATGGATATTAACATTGACATCCATCTTGGATTCAAAATTCAGTCCATTAGCATGGGCTACAGGCCGGAGTGTTCAGATCATCTGATCTTCATCAAATGTGTCGTGGATGTTAGTATTGACATATAGATGGGAAAGAGTCATTTTGGGGTCATTCGCCATAAAACATGGCCGCGAGCAGCCATCTTGGATTTTACTCTTTGCATGACTAAATCCTTTGTCATGAACTACATGTTTGGTCAGATCATTATGAAATTGGTCATGGATGATAACATTGACATGTAGATGTGAACGAGTCATTTTGGGGTCATCTGGCCAAAAAAACATGGCTGTCGACAGCCATCTTGGATTTAAAAATGCAATCCATTAACACAAGCTACAGGCCGTACTGTTTGTCATGGATGTTAATACTGACATGTAGATGGGAACGAGTCATTTGGGGTCATTCGGCCAACAGACATGGTGGCCGGCCGCCATTTTGGATTTTACTCTTTGCATGACTAAATGCTTTGGCACGTGCTACAGGTCGTACATTTGGTCAAATCATCATGAAATTTGTCGTGGATGTTAACATTGATATGTAGATGGGAACGAGTCATTTTGGGGGCATTCGGCAAAAAAACATGACTGCTTTTCTAGTATTCACCTTCATGGAAGTATATAGACAAAAACAGCATGTTTATAGATAAAGACGTAGCTGAACTTATATCAATTGAATTTGAACATTTGTGGTGGACTGGAAAATTAGAGGAATGGGTGTGTTTCCATCGCATTGTTGCCTCAGGATTGTTCCACTAGACAACAGTACATCCGATCTGTTTTTAGTTGGTGTCCGTTTCTTGGACGCTGAAAGTATATGTCAAATGCGGTGCTGTGCCAGGGTTAATCTGGTTTGGGCCGTAGGATACAGGTTGTTTCGTTATCGATACTTTCGATTTATGGATCAACCTGAGGATGTTGGACTCACAGACTCTATGAACCGAGATGACAACAAACCCGCAGACTCCAGAAAAAATGTTGTCTGTCCTAATGTGAATGCTCTTCAGACAGAACTCAGCCAAACATAAAAGGAATGTGTTTCACCCAGAATATTCAAAACAGATACAGACAATCTGAAATCTACCACGTCTGATGATGTTTCATATAACGAGATAGCTATCCAAACGGGAAAAGACTATCAGAGAGAAGTGGGAACACCACGATAATATCCCCAAATAAAACTCCCACAGTGCTCAGGTGAACATAATATGCTCATTTATAACCAAACAAAAGTGTAATGATCAATAAAGTTGCATGGCTCATGAACTGATAAAGAATCTGATCTGAGTGTCAAAATTAATAATGAGTCGGACCCTTTTTATGTTTACCCATACCATAGTATGGTAAACATAGTGTCGTTGTCCGGATTGACCACTCGTCGTTAGTCCATCCGTCCGTCCGTCTGTCTGTCTGTCTGTCTGTCTGGCTGTCTGTCTGTAGACACTTTACGCATGGTGCGATAACTCGAACATTTTATATCTGATCGGAACCAAATTTTGTATATGAATTTCTCAGCACCAAATACAGATCGAGTTCGAATATGGGTTCGATCCGAGTTTTTTTTTACGGAGTTATGGCCCTTTTTCGACTTAGAATTTATGCATGCTACCATAACTCAAAAAACTTTTATCTGATCAGAATCAAATTTGGTATGCAAGTTTCTCGGACCAAAATACAGGTCGAGTTCGAATATGGGATTGATCAGATATTTTTTAAAGGAGTTATGGCCCTTTGATATAGAATTTCTGCATATTTTGATAAATCAACCATTTTTCAACTGATAAGAACCAAATTTGGTATGCGAGTTTATCAACTCAAAATACATATCGAGTTTGAATATGGGTCAGATCCTGTTTTTTATACCATAATTATGGCCCCTTTTAACTAAGAATTGAACAGATTTGATATTTGCTTACAATATATAACTGTAGCAGCTAAGAGAGACTAGAGATAATCTCTATTATTGATACCTGGTAATGAAATCTGATACTCACTGCTGCACTTTAATAGCTATCTGTTTATTGCATTTCCATAGTGTGTGGACAGTGACTTCTCAGGATTTTATCAACTCCAACATAGCTCTCTGGTCTTGCCTGGATTTTGGGATTAATATTAACCCATTCCATAGACACATGATATCTGATAGGCAGATATTAAATTATATCTTTCACTTTGAGCCAGGTTCAGTAAGGATTTCTAAAAACATCAGAGGAAATGTCTTATTTTGAAATTCCCTCTATTGCATTTGGGGTGCAGGATAATAATTATGTTGCTTGTATTCTTGAGACTGACTTATTGTGTGGGCTTCTAAATCCATATACATGTACATGCATTTATAGACTATTTTGATCAGTTCATTAGTGTGATTAAGATCAACCACTTGCTATCTCATTTAATAACTCAAATATTTGTCATTGATTATATTATATTTCAAGTCATAGTTTATGATAACACTCCCCTAACCTGTACAGAGAGGGTCATTTGGTTTAATTGCTTTAAAATATTAACAAAATTAACCCACCCATTCCATAGACATACAGTATGCTATCCAATGTAATAAATCTAATATCTTCAATCTCATATCCCTGGTGACCTCTAGTTATCTCATAATTATGCATTAAAGTATGTTATATCCAATCATTATCAATCATATTTTACGAAATTTTTAAAATAGTTTATCTTTAACTGTTATGTATGGTTCTTCTGCCTGACTATGGACTGAGCTCTATAAGACTATTTATTATATAGTTGCCCATGAATTATAAGGTTTTAGCAGTGAGATATAAGTGATATCCCACTGGTGAAATTTCTGATGTATTGACATGCATTGGGGGTCATAGGCAAGTAACTAAAGTATATAATAAACAGAATATCCACACTTTTTCAGTGGATATGGGTTAAATCTCATTCGTGATGACAAAACATTTGAATTTCCACTCGTGGCTAAAGCCACTCGTGGAAATTCAATGTTTTGTCATCACTCATGAGATATAACCCATATCCACTGAAAAAGTGTGGATATCCTCTATATATCTATTTTAAACTGACTTAATAGGTTGGAATCAAATGCCATATCCATGTTCATATGGAAGGTGCCCAATAAGTCTTATGCCACTTGTGAACTTAAAGGTACTCAATCCGATTTGATGGTCCCCATATCATCAGATTCCAACAACAACAGTTTTTTTGAAATTCCGCTTCTGTTATCAGAATCAATTAATTGCCCAAAAATAATGCTAACCACAGTCCACTATAGTATAAAATTGCCCAAAATCTGTTGTTTATCAACATTTTGTACAATGAAATTTTGCTACTTTGTCATATATCTGACACAAAAAAAACACTTGATTTTAGAGTTATCCATCTTCATCAACTTTCATATGGCCACTAAATATTCCAGGTGGTTAAAGATAATAGATTTAAAAAATTGATATCTGCTTACTCTGAGCTTTGAGGAATGGGTTCCTCGATTTGAATAAAATATTTTTTACCCCCGAAGCCAAATAAAAAGTAACTGAGGGGTGCTTAATCGGATCGAGTAGCTTTAATAGTAAGGTGTGAATTGTTGAAAAGGTTGCAGTAAGGATTTATGAAAATAGCTAATCGTTATCGTCAAGGTATGGGTTAAACATCTGCCGATCGTGATCGGCCTCTCGTTTGATATTTTGAAACAGTCTGAATAATCTATGCAAACGCTATTTATTGGATGCTATACCCTTTTATGAAGAACATATAACCATATTCTTGAGCCATAAACAAGAATAGCTTCATTTTTTAGTCGAGTTTAAAAAAAACTTGACTTATGGTTTGACGAGGGACGGTTGACGGGCGGGCGGACCTAAAGAATGCCTTATAACTTTGACATTTGTGAACGGATTCAAAAAAATTTGGGTATGTGAGTTGCTCCCAATGACTATTTACTGCCTGTAGAAAATGGGTCACGTCCGAACTTTTTGACAAGAGTTATACATCACGCAAATATTAACCAATTTCAACAATATTTGGTATATGAGACTCTTGCAACAATATCTCGGACGAGTTCGAAAACCAGGTTTGTCCGAAAAAAAATTCTGGAGTTATGGATCTTAGTTTGTCTATTTTTAGCAATTTTATCACCGCGATAACTCGTTGAAATATTAACCGATTTCAACAATATTTGGCATATGAGTCTCCTGCAACAATATCTCGGACGAGTTCGAAAACCAGGTTTGTCCGTATTTTTCGCAGAGTTATGGGTCTTAGTTTGTCTATTTTTAGCAATTTTATCACTGTTAGCGCGATAACGCAATGAAATATTAACCGATTTAAACAATATTTGGTATATGAGTCTCTTGCAACAATATCTTGGACGAGTTCGAAAACCTGGTTTGTCCGAATTTTTTTTCCGGAGTTATGGGTCTTAGTTTTTCTATTTTAATAACAATTTTATCACTGTTAGCGCGAAAACTCAATGAAATATTCAATGAAATATTAACAGATTCAATTGATATTTTGTATATAGGTCTATTGCAATAATATACCACCGTCCGACTTTTTTTACCGGAGTTGTGCACCTTATTGGCAGAAGTTTGGTTCGACTGCCAAAAAACTCAACAAAAGCATCTTAGATGCCCACCCCTTGTTTATGTCTACCCATACCATCTATTTTACGCATAATGCTGACGTCCGGATCAACCACCCATCAACTGTCCATCCGTCTGTCCATTTGTCTGTAGACACTTGCTATCCAAAGCGATAACTCAAGTATTTTTTCTAGATGATGTTCATAATTTATGGACATATTTAAGTTGACATGTACCCCTATAAACCTGTATAGCTTTTGCTATCGATCAGTTTAGAAAGTATTAACACTTTCCATCCACCTATGGATATGTTTTACCCAATTGTATTCATAGTTATTGTGCAGGTTTATGATGACACACCCCTCACCTGTATAGTTTTTGGTATCGATTGGTTGAATTAACCCTTCCCACACATTTCATAGACACTTGCTATCCGATACTATAACTCAAATATTTTCAATCTGGTCATTTTCATATCTCACCTCCAGGTTTATCAGGCCCATTCTTTACCTGTATGAATTTTGGTATTGATTGATTGATTGGTTTTAAAAACATTAACTCATCCATTCATCACATAGACATGCTATCAATAACTCAAACTATTGCCTGCTAGCAAATGTGAATTATTTATGCAATGTGCAGCAAGCAGGTGAATATGCCTGTCTCAAATATGTTTTATTGTTTCAACTGGACAGAACATATTAAATAACCCTTCTACTTTGAACCAGGTTTATTGATAAACACTATAAATCACCTTATTTTTTAACAATTTCCATCCACCCCATAGACACATGCTATTCATCTCTTCTAGATGGGTATCCAATATGTTCCTTTCATTGTAGCACGGCTTGGAGTTACGGCCATTTTGACATGAAATGGCTGCAATTGCATTATTTTCTGTTCTCGACTTCTCATCACTCTATTTACTCCTGTATTCAAATTTCACACAAAGACAGAACACAACACTCATCTTAATCGAGAATCTTTTATCTCGAGCGAAATATAACTTTGCGCCGTCCGCAACGAGTTTGATAAAAGATGCAAGATTATGATGCAAGTCGTGTTCTGTATTTATTCTACACCGTTCAGTCAGATAAGTTCGATCCATGAATGTCACCTCCATTGTTACTATAGCCAACTTTATTGTGATTATTATTATTAAGTCTGACAAATAGCCAGTAATTATGGGGGTTAACCGAAAGCGGATGATCGACGTAATGTACGTCATTTTTCTTGGCGACAACGTCAACAAGAATAGTTCCGGCTTGTATTCCACTTGAGGTATACACTAATATGTATTCAATGGCTGGGATTCCGTTGAATACATGTGCCTCACATCAATGAGTGTGGAATAAAAACTGGTATATATCGGATGGAGGAGTAAGGTGTTCTGTTGTCACCGATGAGGGATATTGTAGAAAAAATACTTCCCAAGGCCGGAAAATGGGCATTTAAAAAATCTCTGTAAAAAAAAAATTTCAAAGCAGAAATTTAGCGGATTTTGGATATGTTATAGAGGATATATTCCTCTTCAAAATGGAATAAAAACCAAATTAGTCAAATTTTGTTCCAGGTTAAACCTTTTATCGACCAGACTATTAGTATTTTCAGGGTATATGAAGCTTGGATAAGAGTATACTATAATATTTATCAGCCAACTTCCAACTCCATGAATGTAACAAAAGCAAAAACAATAGAATCTTATTAAAGTTGACTTTTGAAGATAAATGGCCATTTAAAGGATCGCACGGCACTCATAGTTTGTAAAGTACAAACAAATATAAAAGTATGTAAAAACATCACCTCCAATAAGAACATGGAGAAATAGATCAACCTTGTTCCTATAACACTGATTGTTAGTTCTCCAATAACAAAAATTTGCATGTTGAAACCCAATGTTATGTAACTGTTGCACTAATTTGTCAACTGATATCGTTAGTCATGTAGTATTTTAGTTTTCACAATATTTTTTTATTTTTTGACATTTTTCAATGCTTACCATCAAATTTTGTATCCGTCATTGGACTAATTTGACTTTTATTGCTATTTCCACTGTTTACATAGCAATGGATTTGACATGCGAAATTTCATTATTAGAGAGTTAAAAAATAGAGGATATGAAATGAGTGTTTCTCTCATATGATATTTATGAAACGAGTCTTAAGAATTTTCAGTTTTCTCTTCTCTCTGGCGAGAGAAAACTGAAAATTCGTGACAAGTTTCATAAATATCATATGAGAGAAACACGAATTACATATTCTATTTATCATATGACACCTATAAATTGATTATGATGTCCAAAACGCACACAAATCACTAAATAGCTATATGACATTGGCAGCAAAAGGTTAATGTGACGTCACTTCATTGCACCGGAAGCCCAATTACACCTGGTGAACTAGCAGAAATAATATGCACGCGAAGATATAGTGCGCTATTCTGTTCTCAGTTTGTGACATTATATCGTATGTTTATTAGATAAATACGAATTACATATTCTATTCGTATTTCAGAAAATGACTTTGATATTGTGTATATTTATATTTCATGTTTATGTTTATGTCGAGCGCTTAGGGGGCCCGCTTATTGGGGATAAGCGCTATACTAATATTATTATTATTATTATTACACTTTGTCCATTTAAGTTTACATATAACATCATGCATTCGTTGTAGTTATTCCATAAATACTTTGTTTGGTCGAGCTGCAAGCGAGTTAGAACATAATAATGAAAATAAGAACACAGTCAATTCATTTTTTCATGTTGATGTTAGTTCGCATGAACCCACCTTGAAGGTCTTGAGACCAATTAAATTTATTTGTATCGTGTACATTTCATTTATTTTGTTCTTTGCAGAAATACTGGAGTCATGTTTTCCACAGAAATTCACAGAATCATTATACAGAAGGGACAGGATGGATGCCAGCAATACTGGGCATTGTTTTTTCAACACTTTGTCTATCAAGAACCGTGGCAATATATCAAAGTGAGTTTGGAAATAGGGTTCCACAGGTCCTTGAAAACCTGGAATAACCTTCAATTTGACAAGTAACTATTCAAGGCATATGCATATATAGACTTTATATGCAACAGAAAGACATATTCAAGGCAAAAAATCTAGAACAATCGGAACTCGATTCTTCGTTTGTCTCACTTCTGTGTGAAAATTTGAAAAAAGCTGGAATATAGCAAAGACATTGGAAAGTTTTCTCGGGATCATACAGGTGGACTTTGTTTGTAGTAGGGGCTGAGAAAACACAAGGTGTCACACTAAAGATGGAATAATTCTGACTGTTAGTTTTGTAGTATGTTCATTCTAGTTTCATGCATATGGCATTTCTGGGGCAAAATATGAAATTTTGTAATATGTTTTTTTTCACATACCCTACGGTAAAATTTGGTTAACTTTTTGCCATTGTGCTCACATGGAAGCTCACACAATACATTGTAATTATGACATCAGTGTGTTGGTTGTCAATTTTTGCCAGATGTCAGTACAATATTGTTTAAAATAATGTGAACATAATGTGCATGAATCGTGTGACATCATCACGTGACATTTTTCTTCTAACGCGACAAGTAAATTCTCTCATTGATTCAGTGAAGTACATCTCTTTTGTTTGAGATTATTTGTACATCCTACAACCTATCCGAACAATATATATATCAATATGACTGGTACATATGCTACAAGAATATACTGATGGTTGAGTCATTTTTGCCAATTTTGGTGAATAGTTGGAGAACTGCACGAAAACTTAACCCTTCCTTAAAAGCAGTTTGCTTTATCTTTCTCTTATTTGCAAGTTGTAGCTGACATATTATGTTTCTGGGGGCATTGTCTTTCTATAATTGGGTGAATATTTGAAAAGTGTACAATTTGATGTTACAACCATTGGTCCTATAATTACAGAAGTTTGTGCAATAGGAGAAAACCATGTAATAATTGTTTCTAGGTACCATGATAATTAGGATGATATTCAGACAAAAAAAACTGAACCAAAGTCTGAGCTGTTGGATTTTTACAGAGCCATCATGAGTCCATGTCATGAATTTCTGAATGTTATTTTCTACATTGAACAGTATATAGACTACATTTTTTCCTCAATAGATCAGATAAATCTCACATATTCAATCCTATTTGAGTCCATGAAACCTTAACAAAACGACTATAACTGGAATATGGACTTTCTTCATTTAAACTTGAAAATATAGATCTCATTGCTCCTGTTACCAATTTCTGTGTCACTCCTGCCTGATACCAAGAGTATAACAATGAATTATATGAGGGTGTAAACTAGTCTTCTAGAGGAACCTGCCACCAGAGGGAAGGTCACCAAGTAGGTAATCCCAACAAAAGTCAAAATAGTGGTGATTTGATATCATTTATGCATACCGGAGAGCATTTATGAACAAATGAGGCTAGTAGGTTAATTGTAAGTCACTCCTGTTACCACAATATCATTTCTTTCATCGTTTTCAATGAGTATTTTATGCAAAATATAAGTGTTTAGTTTTCAAATCCAAATACAGTTTTAGGAATTTGTCATTAACTGCCATGTATGTCGCTCCTGTTACTGTCACTCCTGTAACTGTTTTGGTAACAGGAGTGACAGTAACAGGTGCAACCGATATGTGCAACGAACATTTATTGCCAACAACACTTTGATTAGACAGTTCTTGTCAATGAAGATCACCAATGTCAGTAGTCATCACTTTTCACCACAAGAAGGAAATTCAATCTAATCCATTTGAAAAAAAATATGAAGTAATATATGTTTTATATTTGTTGTTTGATATCTTGCAAGACCCCCCCCCCCCCATTCAGGCCATGGTCAACTTCATTAAATTTGCCACATATAAAATATCATAAATTTATAGCACAGTTCTGTTCAAAATAAAGACCATAAGTTGAAGTCTTGTGTTATACATCTTCTAGCTCTGTCTTAATGGAAAAGTCACATGTGAGTATGATGTGACCTACTAGTATTGAAGAGTCAAATGGATATGAATGATTTGGTATTCCGGTTTGATTCAAAATAAGATTTTATACTATATTCCAAACAAGAGTCGCATGATCAGAGAATCTAAGATGCAGAGACTAGTCTTGGTGGCTACAGCAAATCTTTTGATATTTATTCCAAGTTATCCCACCAACAACCAAAACAGTTGCTTACTTTTATAAATAGTCTTAGCTCTCACTATAAACCACAGACAGACCAATTTGTACAGGGTGAATTGTGAAAACCCAAACCTATTCTTTATCTGAATCAGCCTATGATAGTTGTATCCATCTGTTGATGCCCACCAGTTGAGTTTCAGTCAGAGTGTTGACCTTGCCAAACATGGTTTGAGTTTTAGCAGAAGATGATCACATAAAAAAGCAAGATTCTTGAGCGACATAACATTATTCTGTACCAAAATTCACTGTATATGGCCACATTGTGAAAACCAGGAGTGTCACTCCTGTTACCAAAATGTCACTCCTGTTACCAAAATGTCACTCCTGTTACCAATGTCACTCCTGTTACCAGTGCATATTTATATTTTGTTAAAAAAATACTCATCCAAAGAAAACAGTTATTATTATATTGGGATTGGTACAAAGTGTCGATACCTAAATTCATGACCTACAGAGTAATCAGTTTTTAGCTCACCTGAGACGAAGTCTCTGGTGGAGCTATAGTCATCACTCCTCGTCCGTCGTCCGTCCATTCGTCGTACCGTCTGTCCATCCGTCAAGAATAATTTTCTCCTCCAGAACCGTAAGACGGAACAGGTTCATATTTGGTGTGGATGTTCCCTAGGTGAATCTCATTCAGATTTGTTCAAATGAGGTCATCAGGTCAATTAGTTGAAAAAGCAGGGCCACAACTCTAATCCTTCATAGTAATTCTTACAACGACTTCTTTTCCAGAACTATAAGGCCTAATGGGTTCATATTTGGTGTGGATGTTCCCTAGGTGACTCCCATTCAGATTTGTTCAAATGAGGTCATCATGTTGATTAGTTGAGAAACCAGGGCCATAACTCATAGTAATTCTTACAATGACTTCTTCTCAAGGAATATTGGGCTGATTTAGCTTATATTTGGTACGGAGGGACCTTGGTTGACTGTGGTTCAGATTTGTTCAAATGGGGTCACTGGGTCAAATAGGGGCAGAGCCCGGGACATAACTCTAAAAACAAAAAATTTCATTTTTGACCTTTAATTTTTTTAGCTCTCCGGTGGAGCTATAGTCATCACTCCTCATCCGTCGTACCGTCCGTCAACAATTCTTTAAACATCTTCTCCTCTGAAACCATCAGACCGATTGGGTTTATATTTGGTGTGAATGTTCCCTAGGTGGTTTATATTTGGTGTGAATGTTCCCTAGGTGACTCTTATTCAGATTTGTTCAAATGAGGTCACCAAGTCAAATAGTTTTGATGTCAGGACCATAACTATTTTTCCACATAGTAATTCTTAGAACGACTTCTTTTCTGAAGTTGTTGGGCCGAATGGGTTCATATTTGGTATGAGGGTACCTTGGGTGACTGTGGTTCAGATTTGTTCAAATGAGGTCACTGGGTCAAATGTGGGTGGGGCTATGGACATAAATCTGAAGAAATTTTTTTTAGATTTAACTTATTGCTCAATTTAATCAAAAAAAATAAATTTATGTATATTTTATTTTTAATTAATAAATTTGTTTTATTAAATTTAAAGATATTTATTATTTAGATAAAATAAAAAACATTTAATTAAAATTTTGAAGAACTTATGACATTACATCTTCGGGTGGTAGCCTGGGTAGGTACCTCTAGTCACCCCACTAAATTTGGTTGAAATCAGGGGTTTGGGAGAAAACATGAACAGACAGATGTACAGAAATGTTCAGTAAATTTCTTTTAATATCTGTGCATTCCCATTACAAGCCAACTCTGCTCTGAACTGCCAGGCTGATAGACACATGTTGTTTATAATCAGGGCCAGATAGATAGATAAGAGAACTTCTGTAGCTATAGGCAGAGTCCCCAGGGAGTGTATTCATGTCATTCATAATTTAAATGAGATTAATAGTGTTGTACATTTGTTTTCTAAAGTTGTCAATGTAGCACCATCATTGTTTACAATACACTGGTCTAATGACTGGTCAGATTAAATTCCTTTTCTCAGAGCTTTAAGTGTGTCTGGCATTTGTAGAATGAGGTTCCCAGAGGGTGAATTTAATTATGCTACCCTGCACGGCAGGCTAGCATCGCCAAATACACCCTATGAGGACCTCATTCTGCTTAGGCTTCATCTTATGGGAAGTATGTAGATTCTCAAATTGACATTTTTAGCAGCTCTTTTCCCTTCTGTTCAGATTCTAAAATGCATAATTGAGGTGTCAAATGTGTGCGCATACTGTCATATGTCAGTAATGTCACCAACTTCAGCTGGAGAACTTCTGTCTGTCCCTAGGTCTCCCATAGCAGTTGAGGACTAAGTAAAATTGGGTTCCCAGATGGTGAATTTGGTGATGCTAGCCCACCTTACAGAATAGCATCACTACATTCACCCTTTTGGGACCTCAGACTAGGGTCCGGCGAATCGGCGATTTTGTTTGAATCGAATCTCGAATCGAATCAGACACGCGGATTTCACATCGAATCGAATCTCGAATCGAATCTTACTCCCCGTGGTAAATCGACAAGAACTAGATTTATGTCGGCGATCCCGCTGCAGCGCGAGTGTCTCCCCATACCATCACGTGTGCGTGTTTGGCAACTTGCCGTGTGGACCTGCGTAACAATAAAAAATGTTGAGAACGGCACATGTGTTGCCGATTAATTTTCGTTTTGAGTCTTTCTTTTCTTTTGTCTCATGGTGGATTGCAGGATGACTGCGGCTAAGGTGTGCCCATAAGTGGGAGGTAGTGCCCGTTTTCTGAACTGATAGTACAGTCGTGCACGTTTGCACCTGAATTTGTCAACGCTGCATTCAAAATAACTTTTAATTTCCGCCATTATAACTTTGGATAAATAAAAAGTAGGGAAGGGCACAAGAGATGGATCGATGATATGGATATTTCGCCGTCGCGACGACCCAAGAGCAATACTCTATTAAAATTTACTGAACGAAACAGGACCGCATCTCGTGCACTGACGGTGTTCGCAACGACATCTGCGTGCGTTTGTTATAGAGCTTTTGTAGGACACGCTGTTCAACAATTTCGTACAGAATGAGGTTAATGTGGTGATTCAAACTACATTCGAATCACACGATCAATTTCGAATCGAATCGAATCAGTAAGACGATTTCGAATCGAATCTCGAAGCTTCGCCGGACCCTACCTCAGACACACTAAATTCACGCTTGGCTGTTCCAATATTATTTTCTTAACCACTTATCTATGTGAACTCATTATACCGTACCTTATTATGGACAAAAAAGTGGGGGGGGGGTATATTGGATTAAAACTGTTGGTCTGTCGGAGTGTCCTTCCATCCATTGTTCTGTCCATCCATCCATCAACAATTGTTTTCTTCTCGAGATCTATATGAATTCCCTAACTGTATGTGACTCACATTCAGATTTGTTCAAATAAGTTCATCAGGTCAAACAGGAGGGATGCCAGGGCCATAACGTTTTCCCTCCATAGTAATTCTAACAACTATTACTACTCAAGAACCATCAAGTCTATTTAGCTTATATTTGTGTATGCATAGTCCTTGGGTGGCATGTTTAGATCTGTTCCAATGGGGTTCTTTTTGGAAAATCAATTAACTTCAACTCTTAATTATAAGATGAATAGATATCAGAGATGGGGATTCATGTTTGTTCAAATAGGGGCAGAGGTAAGGGATTTATCTCTGCCCCACCCACACTACCTCTATCTATGCTGTATGCTACTGGTATAATAAGATAATGTCATATTCTTGCAGGGATGTCCCCACAGTGTTGGGGAGGTGATTTACAGATTTGTTCAATGAAATGTAATTTTTGAGCTCACTTGAGACGAAGCTATAGTCATCACTTATCATCTGTCACCTGTTCATCTGTCTGTCCGTCCATCAATATGTCAACAATTCTGTGAACATCTTCTCTAGATCATAAGACTGAATGGGTTCATATTTGATGTGGATTTTCCCTAGGTGACTCACATTCAGATTTGTTCAAATGAGGTCACTCTTTCAAATGGTTGTGAAGCCAGGGCCATAACTCTTGCCCTCCATAGTAATTCTTAAAAACGACTTCTTCTCATCTACCATCAGGTTGAATGGGTTCATATTTGGTATGAAGGGTCCTTGGTGACTGGAGTTCAGATTTGTTCAAATGGGGTCACTTGTTTTAAATGGGGTTTCAAATTTATTCAGATGGGGTCATCAGATTAAATAGGGTGGGACCAGAGACATAACTGTATGTCTCTATAGTTATACTTAAAATGTCTTCTCAAGAGAGGTTGGACTATTTAGCTTACATATAGTATGGAGGATTCTTTAGTGACTGAGATTCAGGGACATGAGCTGGAGGGGGGGGGGGGGGGGGGGGGGGTGATCAGTAACGTACAGTTGGTAATTTAAAAGTAGATATTCGCTGATCTACATACATGAAGCCTCTCTATCCACATATCCTGTTTAGATCTACTTCTTTTAAAGTGATTATGAAAAGTTCTAACTGTTATGGTCTCCAAAGTCCCAGTCTTATCAGTCTTTGCAGTCTGGTGAGCGATCCCACAGTCTTTGACTGTCTTGTTACATTTATGCAATAAATGTGTGAGTTGACCCATGCTTATAGAGATTTTAAACATATTCGCTATGATAAGCTTATTCAAGCTCAATTATTTCCAAGAAGTAACAAAAGGTAATAACAATAAATATATTTTAGTCATATGAAATGACTGCTATTGGTGTAAGCTGATTGTTGATTGTTAGTAACAGGAATGACATATTTTACTACAATGCTTGATTAAGTCATGTTGCCATGGCAATAGCAATAAAATTCTAGCGTGCCGAAGCAAACCCTAATTCATGGTAAGTCATCAGGTTCTACATGGAAATGTTTTTTTCTGTGATTTGAACTTTGAATTTCACTTAATGCAATTTTCCAAATTGTACAGTTTTCAAATATTCACCCAATTACTTGCGCCAGTCTATGCTAGACGCAAGTAATGTTTTCGGTCTGTCCGAATCTCTGTTCATTTGTCTGTCTGTTTATATGTCTGTCCTTCCGCGAATATGTTACGTCATACCGGAAGTACAGAATGTAAAGAATGCACATGCACTAATATTAAATGGTTATATTTGGTGATAAATCGTTCATAAAAGAACAATATTGAAAGATTGCTTTCTGGAAACCGATAAAGACGCCATGACGTCACAACGCACATTAGGACGTCACAAGCTACATGGGCGGGCAAAACACCAGACATGATTGCATCGATGTCCAGACAGCTGAGACTCGTACATGTTAGTACACGGGCAGGCTAAACCGATCCATCTGCCAAAAGCTTCGTGTTTTATTATAAATAGATATATATACATATTTCTGGAAACTTTCTTCGAAGTTCAGAACATTTCCGAAAGATGCAAGTGCATATAAACCATGTCCTGCCGAACAGTCCAGCGCATGGTTCTATCTATTGAGAAAACAAAATTGTCTCATTCTCAACGCAATTGACATTTTGATGATGTTCCCGAAAACTGTCGATCAGTCGCTAAGGGTAATTCACATTGACACATTGTTAATCAAAGACTAGCCAATATGATTGCGTGTCTTTTATTTAATTGTGTCGGCATTTGAAATTGACTTTGGTTTTGCTGCTGAAGTGCAATGGCATGCACAAATCATTATAGTCAAACTAATAATGTAACCCAATTGGTATATAATACATAGCATCATCGGCAACCAATCATCTTCACACCCTTCATAATGTCTATATTGTTCTATAAATATGTCAAACAACTTGTACGGTATTACTAAGACCATCATTAGTGGAGTAGATCAACTAGAGATAACAGAGGTATTCTGTCCGTACACACAAATATTTCAGCGATGGATGAACTAAAATTTGATATCTAGATTTTCTATCGATCTCTCAAAAGAGGACCCATCACCCGTGGTTCAAACTGTTGTTGGCAAGATATCACAAAACATGCCAAATGTATGATGGGTGCTAGTATGGGCAGCTCCAGTGAGTGCATTCTAGTTATTAATATTTGTTGCTTTGGCGATGTTATTAGAGCAAAAATTGTAACTCCCTGTCCAAAATGGCCGCCAAAATTGCAGCTGCAAGTGGACAATTGATTTTTTTCCCACTAATATCTTCAAGATCAGTTTCTGCTCTATGGAACTGGTTGAGAATTGTGACTTCATTGTGTACTGTTCATATTAACTGATCATTGGAGCAGTGAAATACGCCAGTCATGGGGTCCTAGCCCCTTCCGATCCCGAACAAATTCTAGTTTACAGAACACAGTATTAAATTTCACAAAAAATCACCATTGGAATTCTAGTCAAACTCAAACAAGAAATGAAAAGAAATGTACAATGTAATTGAGGCACACCATTACTTATGAATATTCCAACTCAATGTAACAAACATTGTCACTTTGGCTCAAAATGGCGGCCAAAGTATGGAAAATGGAAAACATTGCCCCACAGTGCCGTAAAATTGCTTATGAGTTTTGGTTGATGAAAAAAATTGGCTATTCTGTCCTGTATACATTGAATACCAACATTTCCGATGTACCTTTGTTAACTCTTTGGCGAGTAAAACGACATATATGACGTCTATCGGTTGAGGAGTAGAACGACGTATATGTCGTTTCAGGAAGTGTTATTTTATGTAGACATAACATCAATAAATCATCTGATTTATAAATGATTTGTATAGGAGTTATCTTTATTAATATAATGTCCCAAATGTATAAGTGAAATCGATTATGATAACACATGTTAAAAAAAAATGCACATAAATTAAAACAAATTATTGGACCCTTTTGACCCGAACTTGTTAATAATTATTGCTATGACGTTGATGTTAAATTTACTCATGACGTCATGTATATGACGTTATGGATACTCTCCAAAGGGATAATTGTTTCTACTGTAACCACTGACATTACCAGAAATATTGGATTTTTCTATCACAAACTTGACATCAAACAGCAAATTCACTTTTCATGTTTGGACAGGTTTGGACCATTTTTAGCTCAACTTACTTTTGTAAGTTTGAGCTATTGCCATGGTTTGGCGTCCGTCGTCCGTGTGTCCGTGTGCGCGTGTGTCAGTCAACAATTTCCTTTGGCGCGGGCTACAGGTTGTACCTTTGGTCTGATCTTCATGAACGAGTCATTTTGGGGTCAATCGGCCCAAAAAACATGGCAGCTGGCAGCCATCTTGGATTTCAAGATTCAATCCATTGGCGCGGCCTACAGGTCATACTGTTCATCTGATCATCATGAAATTTGTCATTGATGTTAATAATGACATGTGGATGGGAACGAGTGATTTTGGGGTCGTTCGGCCCAAAAAACATGGCTGCCAGCAGCCATCTTGGATTTTACTCTTTGCATGACTAAATCCTTTGGCGCGGGCTACAGGTCGTTGTTTTGGTCGGAAGTTTATGAAATTTGTCATGGATGTTAACACTGTCATGTAGATGGGAACGAGTGATTATGGAGTTGTTCGGCCAAAAAACATGGCCGCCAGCAGCCATCTTGGATTTTACTCTTTGCATGACTAAATCCTTTGGCGCGGGCTACAGGTCGTTGTTTTGGTCGGAAGTTTATGAAATTTGTCATGGATGTTAACACTGTCATGTAGATGGGAACGAGTGATTATGGAGTTGTTCGGCCAAAAAACATGGCCGCCAGCAGCCATCTTGGATTTTACTCTTTGCATGACTAAATCCTTTGGCGCGGGCTACAGGTTGTACCTTTGGTCTAATCTTTATGAAATTTGTCATGAATGTTGTCATTGACATGTAGATGGGAACGAATCATTGTGGGGTCATTCGGCCAAAAAACATGGCCGCTGGTGGCCATCTTAGATTTCAAAATTCAATCCATTGACGCGGGCTACAGGTCGTACTGTTTGTCTGATCATCATGAAATTTGTCATGGATGTTAATATTGACATGTAGATGGGAACGAGTCATTTTGGGGTTGTTCGGCCAATAAACATGGCCACCAGCAGCCATCTTGGATTTTACTCTTTGCATGACTAAATCCTTTGGCGCGGGCTACAGGTCGTAGCTTCGATCGGAACATCATGAAATTTGTCATGGATGTTAACAATGACATGTAGATGGGAACGAGTGATTTTGGGGTCGTTCGGCCGAAAAACATGGCCGCCAGCAGCCATCTTGGATTTTACTCTTTGCATGACTAAATCCTTTGGCCCGGGCTACAGGTCGTACCTTTGGTCTGATCTTTATGAAATTTGTCATGAATGTTGACATTGACATGTAGATGGGAATGAGTCATTTTGGGGTCATTCGGCCAAAAAACATGGCCGCTGGCAGCCATCTTGGATTTCAAGATTCAATCCATTGGCGCGGGCTACAGATTGTACTGTTCGCCTGATCATCATGAAATTTGTCATTGATGTTAATAATGACATGTAGATGGGAACGAGTGATTTTGGAGTCGTTCGGCCAAAAAACATGGCCACCAGCAGCCATCTTGGATTTTACTCTTTGCATGACTAAATCCTTTGGCGCGGGCTATAGGTTGCCTTTGGTCTAATCTTTATAAAATTTGTCATGAACGTTGACATTGACATGTAGATGGGAACGAATCATTGTGGGGTCATTCGGCCAAAAAACATGGCCGCTGGCGGCCATCTTGGATTTCAAAATTCAATCCATTGGCGCGGGCTACAGGTCGTACTGTTCGTCTGATCATCATGAAATTTGTCATGAATGATAACAGTGACATGTAGATGGGATCGAGTCGTTTTGGGGTCATTTGGTAAAAAAACATGGCCGCCAGCAGCCATCTTGGATTTTACTCTTTGCATGACTAAATCCTTTGGTGCGGGCTACAGGTCGTAGCTTTGGTCAGATGGTCATGAAATTTGTCATGAATTATAACAATGACATGTAGATGGGAACGAGTCGTTTTGGGGTCATTCGGTCAAAAAACATGCACCAGCATTTTACTCTTTGCATGACTAAATCCTTTGGCGTGGGCTACAGGTCATAACTTTGGTCTGATCTTTATTAAATTTGTCATGGATGTTAACACTGACATGTAGATGGGAACGAGTGATTTTGGAGTTGTTCGGCCAAAAAACATGGCCGCCAGCAGCCATCTTGGATTTTACTCTTTGCATGACTAAATCCTTTGGCACGGGCTACAGGTTGTACCTTTGGTCTAATCTTTATGAAATTTGTCAGGAATGTTGACATTGACATGTAGATGGGAACGAATCATTGTGGGGTCATTCGGCCAAAAAACATGGCTGCCAGTGGCCATCTTGGATTTCAAAATTCAATCCATTGGCGCGGTCTACAGGTCGTACTGTTCGTCTGATCATCATGAAATTTGTAGGTCGTAGCTTTGGTCAGATCTTCATAAAATTTATCATGGATGTTAACAATTATACGTAGATGGGAACGAGTTCTTTTGGGGTCAATTGGCTGAAAAAAATGGCCACCAGCAGCCATCTTGTATTTTACTCTTTGCATCACTAAATCCTTTGGCGCAGGTTAGACATTTCAATTAGCACCTTTCCTATTCCTCCATTTACTGTCAACCATTAAATTATTCCCCTACCTAAGTTGAGCTACAGTGTCATTGACACTTTCATTTCAAGTAAAATGGAACTATCTGTGGTTTTCCTTTGATCTTATAGACTTTCATTAGTCTCAGAACTTTGATATCTTCTGACTATTTAAAGTGCCATATAAGGTTTGAATCCCCAATTTTGTTTTATGTGTATAGTTACATGTAAGTTGTTCCAGTTGATCTGCGCTAAGGCTGGTAGACTTCCGGATTCATAGCATATAACTAGTTAGCATCTCACTTCACTTCACTGAGTCTCTCCATATGGTTTTATTATCACATAATTATGTTGTTTATGCAGTTAATACATGTTTAAAAATGTTTCAGAGCTTTTATCTGGGCATATAAAGTCATTAAAAATATCTATATATATAAGAGTAGGATCTGACTGTTTGTCTGTTCAGATTTGTCTCCCAGACCTCTGGACTGATTTCAACCAGATTTGGTGTGATGACTCGGGCTACACTGATGGAGGTTATAACAGCATTAGTTTTTTCAAAATTTTGATTTAAAAAAAATTTAATTAAATAAATAAAAAAAAAAAAAAATAAAAAAAAATAATATGAACCCTATTTAGGGAGCCATTCGTTAATTTGTTTAGTTTTTATTATCCCCATCCTGGCTGATATAGAATGAGTCCGGAGCCAGCCCTGGATACATTGTAAATATTCTGCAGATGCTTCTATCCATGACTACCGATAATAACACATAGTTGAAATATAATTTCTTTACAAAAATAAAGAAAATCCTAACCATGACAGAGTTTCTATATGTTCTGTGGTTTCCTTTTCAGATTACCATGCACCAATGGAGATTTACATGGAGATGCATAAAATATCAAATGACCCTAAAATCCACACTCTGTCTCCAGATAGGCCAGTCAATGTGTGTGTGGGAAAGGAATGGTACAGATTCCCAAGTAATTTCTTCCTGCCTGCTGATAAGTGAGTAGACATATGGCCTAATTAGAGGATTCACTGCTAAGAGTTCCTACCCACTAAACTACCCCTATCCCCACAACATGTATTTTCTGTCACCACAATGTACTTGCCATGGTATCAAAGTTTATAACTGCAATTCAGCACCATGACCGATTGGCAAGTACACTGTAGCCAAACAGCAACTACACTGCAGCCAAACGTCATGTGCACCGGGGTTAAATTGCCGGTATCTATCATGTCTGTTTTTTTAGTTTGAATTACTAGGTTTTTGTACGCCCTAGTAATTCTTAGTATGTCTTTGCAAGATTACATATGTCACATTCATAAAATTGTAATCCTTTATATTTCTACTACATTTCAGCTGGAACCTGCAGTTCATAAAATCTGAGTTCAAGGGACAGTTGCCGAAACCTTATGCAGAAGGACCAGATTCATCTAAGATATACCATGAGGATTTCAATAATATGAATTTAGAAGAACCCTCAAGATATGTAAGTGTTGTGCATTGCAGGGGACTGTATAAGATTTCAGACATTAAAGCACTTTGATTATATTATAACTCTGTCATTCTGCAGTTTGGAAATTAATTTTGGAAGTGCGCACTGGAACTTATAAATTTTGCTCGTTTTTGTACTGGAGCCACTGCGTGCTTGTCTTTCAATGTGCTGCCTAGAGACCTGTTCAGACTTTTTAGCTCACCTGAGACGAAGTCTCCGGTGGAGCTATAGTCATCACTCCTCGTCCGTCGTCCGTCCGTCCGTCCGTCAACTTTTTTTTAAACATCTTCTCCTCTGAAACCATCATACCGAATTGGTTCATATTTGGTGTGGATGTTCCCTAGGTGACTCTCATTCAGATTTGTTCAAATGAGGTCACCAAGTCAAATAGTTTTGATGTCAGGACCATAACTATTTTTCCACATAGTAATTCTTAAAACGACTTCTTTTCTGAAGTTGTCGGGCCGAATGGGTTCATATTTGGTATGAGGGTACCTTGGGTGACTGTGGTTCAGATTTGTTCAAATGAGGTCACTGGGTCAAATGTGGGTGGGGCTATGGACATAAATCTTAATTTTTTAATTTTGTTTTCAATTTAACTTAATGCTCAATTTAACCAAAAAAAAATAAATATATATATATGGCAAAAAACAAAAAAGGTTTTGGTTCTCAGGCCCCGCCGCATTGAATAAAAAGGGCCGCATTAGACCTTTTTATTGCAATGCCTGATGTTATGACAAAAAAACTTATGAAAAAAAAAAATTGAATTTTTTTTGTTTTTGTTTTTGTTTTGATTTTATCAACATGTCCATAGCAGATATGTGTTGAATAGTAGTGTGCATTGAGCTCTAACATGTAATGTGTTTAAAGTGACTTGCAGGCTTACAACATGAAGTAGATGACTACAATTAAGAAAATGATTAGCTGATCCTCATGCTCTTCTTACAATTAGTCATTGTGAACAACTTACACTAATTGTAACTTTATACAATTGAAAGGCACAGGACTAAATTCAGGATCACATATTAGAATGGGAGGTATCAGTTTTTAGACAACAATAACAGTAGTTAATGTCAGGGGCATTATATATTGTTAGGTAATCCCAGTCATACACTGGTAGTACAATGTCATTTTTATATAAGACTAAATGAGTTTATATGCATAACAGTTCCCTCTACCTTTCTGGTTATTACTAGACATCTTTGTCCATGCTTACTATGTGCAGAAAAAAATAAAAAATAAAAATAAAACCCTCCCTCCCTCATTGATTTGAAAAAAAAATTGCCCGAGAACCAAAACACTTTTTTTTTTGGCCTATATTTTATTTTTAATAAATAATTTTATTTTTTATTAAATAAAATATTTTATTTTTAAATAAAATAAAAAAAAAATCATTAAAATTTTGAAGAACCTATGACATTACATCTTTGGGAGGGGAAGGGAGGTACCTCTAGTCACTCCACTATATTTGGTTGAAATCAGGGGTTTGGGAGAAATCAGGAACAGACAGATGTACAGAAATGTTCAGTAAATTACTTTAATCTTTGTATTCTCTACTACAGCAAGCCACCCATGTGCTCTGATGGACACATGTTTATACAACTGGCAGATGGGTAGATAACAACTGCTATGCCATAGTGCTATCCATCCCCAGAGAGTGTAATTCATGTCATTTGTAATTTAAATGAGATTAATGGTGTTATCAATGAAGCACCCTTGTTGTTTACATTATCACTCAGTGGTCATTAAAATCAGATTAATTTAATTTTCTCCAAGTTTGAATTAGAGTGTCTGGCATTTGTAGAATAAGGTTCCCACAGCTCCACACAGCAGGCTAGCATAACCAAATACACCCTCTGAGAACCTTATTCTGCTTAGGCCTCATCTTCTGGGAAGTATCTAGAGTCTCAAGATCTCATTCTGCTTAGGCCTCATCTTCTGGGAAGTATCTATAGTATCAAATTTACATTGTTGTTAGTTAAATTTCCCTTCTAGGAAGTTTATATATCCCCTAATTTGCAGAAGATAAAATTCATGATTGAGGTGCCCAATGGGTGAACATCACCAACTTCAACTGTGGAACTTCAATCTTATTCTAGGTCTTCCATAGCAGTTGAGGGCCTTATCAGAATGAGGTCCCCAGAGGGTGAATTTAGTGATACTAGCCCGCTGTGCAGGATAGCGTCACTAAATTCTCCTTCTGGGGACCTCATTCTGAAAATAACAGACTATTTCAAGGCTTGATTGTATAATACATTGTGTTGCTTGAGGCCAGACATGCACAATGTAGGAACAGACATGCTTTTAGTGATGCTATCCCACACAGCGGGCTAGCATCACCAAATTCACCATCTGGAGACCTCATTCTGCTTAGGCCTCATCTTCTGGGAAGTATCTATATAGTATCAAATTTACATTGTTGTTAGTTAAATTTCCCTTCTAGGAAGTTTCTATATCCCCTAATTTGCAGAAGATAAAATTCATAATTGAGGGGCCCAATGGGTGAACATCACCAACTTCAACTGGGGAAATTCAATTTTATTCTAGATCTTCCATAGCAGTTGAGGGCCTTATCAGAATGAGGTCCCCAGAGGGTGAATTTAGCGTCACTAAATTCACCCTCTGGGGACCTCATTCTGCAAATGACAGACACACTATCACACTATTTCAAGGATGATTGTATAATACATTGTGTTGCTTGAGGCCAGGCATGCACAATGTAGAAACAGACACGATTTTTGTGATGCTATCCCGCACAGCAGGCTAGCATCACCAAATTCACCCTCTGGAGACCTCATTCTGCTTAGGCCTCATCTTCTGGGAAGTATCTATAGTATCAAATTTACATTGTTTTTAGTTAAATTTCCCTTCTAGGAAGTTTCTATATCCCCTAATTTGCAGAAGATAAAATTCATAAATGAGGTGCCCAATGGGTGAATATCACCAACTTCAACTGGGGAACTTAATTCTTATCCTTATCAGATTTGTGAAAATGGGATCACAAAGTCAAATAAGGGCAGAGCAAGAGACTTGACTATTTCACAACATAGTAATTCTTAAAATATGTTTGCAAGAACTAGTTGGCTTATATAGAATGGAATGTTCTTCCTTGACTGCAATTCAGATTTTTTTAAATGGGGTCACCTGGTCAAATAGGGGCCAAGCGAAGGACAGTTTCCCTCTTAATATGCTTCCTTCACAAGGACCATCAGGTCTATTTTACTGATATTTATGATATGTATGAAGGGTTCTTTGGTGTCTGGGATTCAAATTTATTCAGATGGGATCACCAGGTTAAATAGGGTGGGACCAGGGACATAACTATATGTCTCTATAGTAATTCTTAAAATGTCTTCTCAAGAGAGTTTGGACTATTTAGCTTACATATAGTATGGAGAAATCAGGAGGATCCTTTAGTGACTGAGATTCAGATTTGTTAAAATGAGGTCAACCTGTCAAGAAATGGCAGGCTATGGGGAGTTAACCCTTTTGTGTCCAATAAAATCATTGAAATACCAAATTCATTAAAACATCTACCTTGGAACCACCTGACTGATTGGTCTGACATACATGTATTGTGTTTTGGGTACATGGATAATTGGGCTTCAAACATGTTTAAATGGTTTTAGAAAAAGGCGCTTGTGAGATTGGAAATTTCCAACAATTGAGAAAGTTTGAGGTGTCGGTTGTGAAATTCCAACCTAAGACTTGGGAGTCTGGAGCACGGTCGGGAGGGGACTTGTTGAGCTGGAGGAGGGGGGTGATCAGCAGTGTACAGTTGGCAATTTCAAGGTGGATTTTCACCAAGCTACATACTTGAAGTCTCTCTAGCCACATATCCTGTTTAAATCTACTTCTTTTAAAGTGATTATGAAAAGTGCTGACTGTTTTGGTCTCCAGAGTCCCAGTCTTATCAGTCTTTGCAGTCTGGTGAGCGACCCCACAGTCATTGACTGTCTTGTTGTTTATATGTTGGGATTTTTATGTCCCAAAGATATCAAACTTACCAAACTATGGTTTCACCATGCCATTGGAATGGCCCACTTCTGGTCTAAAAACAAACTAATTCAGCCTCCAAGCAGGTAAATTCAATTTCGGCGACACTGATTGGTCAGTTGCCCAGGCGAGATCAGGTGTAGCTGGCGTAAAATCATATGAGTTTAAGCTAGCTAGAGGCCTGCTCACCGATGAAAACACCTTAATCATTAATCTGTTCCGATCGGAAGTACCTTCGTTTCAAGGGACAATAATGTAAACTGCATGAAATTCAAAGTGGACATATGATTGAATCTCACATCGGCTTGATTCATTTATAATGTCAGGAAAGTTTAAGTTTCAGAAAAACCATATTCTTTTAAATGATGTCGGAATTACGACGTAATTGACAGTGACAATGATGTTCGCTGTACTATGAAGTTCAAAGCCGTGACCTCAGTGACTGATGCGTTGCCGACATTGCAGTGTCAATTGCCTGTCAGTAGTGTCATATCTTAGCCATGAAAATTACATTTATTAATATAATTTATACATATTCGATATCAAATTTGCATGATATGTAATTTCGCAGATTCCTTTGGATCGCTCAGTTTATGTCTAATCGAAATATGGAACTACATCTTCATTGATCGGAGCACAATTTCTAGGAGGAAGTGTTATGGATTGTTTATAAGCTATCAACCATTTCCATTTCAGCAACTCATTAGCAGATTCTCTTGTCTATATAGCATGATTTTTTGGTCTGTGTGAGTTAGAATGGGAATAAACGTGCTGACTGGTGTGATTTTGGGGCATTTATCGATGGGTTTCCCGATGAAAAATATCCGTTTTACCGACTTCTCACATCACTGGTAAAACTGCATTTTTCATCATAAAACCCACCGATAAACGTCCCAAAATCACACCAGACAACTAATTTATCGCCGAATGTTACAGTAAAATGCTGATAACGAAGTGATCAACTTCTGGTTGTATGCACATGTAGAGACAGCCATACAATTCAAGTGTGAAACATTATTTAGATTTAAAAAAAAATACTTGTATACAGTAATGCCCTAAATAATGGACTCCTTAACCACAGCATAATTTTGGGTAACTTTTCAGGATTTAGTCGGAAATATGGCTTGCTGCCATTCATCGGAAAGCTGAGAGCTTTCCGATGAATGGCAACAAGCCATATTTCCGACTAAATCCTGAAAAGTTACCCATAATTCTGCTGTGGTCAAGGAGTCGATTATTTAGGGTAATACTGTATTGGAGAGTGCAACTTAGCATTAATTTATGTGCACTGGATGATTATGTGATTTTGAGTGGTGGATCCCCAGTATGAGTGGAGTAATTATGAATCAAACGATCTGTGTTATGATCATTGTAGTTTCCCAGTCTATGGTATTGAGGTAATCGTAACAGTATTTGCTCCAAGATATAGATCATCTAGCAATCATTCATCTTGTTTTAAAACAGATCAATATATCAAGATGTCATTACTTGGTGGACCTTGACAGTGAAGATGAGACAATACATGAGCCAAAATATTCTCAGATGAAAAATGATTGGAAAGTTTTGGCGTCTATTGATTTCTTAGATGCAAAAAGGTGAGTTTCATTTCCTGCAACTTAATTTGGCCAAACTACAAAAAAAAGGACAAAATATAGAAACATTGGAAAACTGAACTAAAAAAAAAGATCGGTCTACAATTTCCTATTGTTAGCTCAACTTTACTTTGTAAAGGTTGAGCCATTGCCATGGCTTGATATCCATGTGTGCATGGAGATGTCTGTCAACAATTTCCATTAGCACAGGCTACAGGTCGTACCTTTGGTCGGATCATTATGAAATTGTCAATGCTGTTCATTGGTCATTCGGCCAAAATACATGGCCGCCAGCAGCCAATTTGGATTTTACTCTTTGTATGACTAAATCATTTAGCACGGGCTACAGGTCGTACTTTTAGTCTGATCATCATAAAATGGATGTTAACAATGAAATGCAGATAGGAACAAGTCATTTTGGGGTCATTCGGCAAAAAACATGGCCACCGACAGCCATCTTGGAATTTACTCTTTGCATGACTAAATCCTTTGGGTTGAATTTTATTTGTGAGCTACAGATTAATTTCTGTCAGTCAACCGACAAGTAAAAATGAACTTTGGCTATTCATAACACTGACATTATCACTACGTTCATTCTAATGAACTCACAAATGTTATAACTATGACATCTTCGAGAACTGTGCTGGTATTGAATACATTGTGCTCATTATTCATTACCGGTGGTTTATGATCCACTTTATTAATGAAATAATTACATCAGACAATGCCTGATACAACCACCAACAGCTGTTAACAAGCACCCGGCCAATATGCCATATTACGGAATACTTCCACTAATGTTATTAATATTAGGTACGATTAATCGACTATAGTCAATTATTGATGACTGATTATCGATTGATAATCATGGCACCTCTAGCAATAACTCCACCAAAATTACTCGGAATGAACTCAAATCGCAGGTGTGCAGGTTCCCTTATATATGTGCCAAGTTTTAAAAAATTGACCAGAAAATGACAGAATACAGACTCGGACAAAAAATGCATCCCAGGATGTACGATTCTATGTTGAAAAAGGGAAATAACTCCGCAAGAATGAGTCAGACCATACTCAAAATCGCAGGTGCGCAGTTTCCCATTTTCTTGTTGATATATGTGCCAAGTTTAAAAAACAATTACCAGAAAATGATATAATACAGGCTTGGACAGACGGCTAGATGCACACACACACATGGATGCACAAGGTTCATTACTATAGTCCTATACTAATGTAGGGGGACAATAAATATCAAAGTGGCAATAAATATCAATTCTAAGCAATGTCCGGAAAGTACATTTAATATTGCTACACAGTCATCAAACTGCAAGTGTCTATCATCAAAGCATACATATTATTTCTCCAATTATCCTTGCTGACCACAACGAGCCACAAATTAATATGTCGCCATTCACATATGGCTGATTAACCTATTGTCTTATACTTGCTGGTCATAAAACACTGACATCATAAATACGTTGTAGACAATGTTGACATTATTATGCATTGTTACAATAACTGCATGCATCCATAATCCAAACAGACAAATGGAGGATTAACTGTAAAAACAATATAATAGGCCAAAAAAATTTAATGAATTGATTCTCAGGCACCGCCGCTCTCATTAAATAGGGGCCGCCTAACTCTTTTTATTTTAAATCCAAACAACCAACGATCAAATAATTCAAATCGCAGCCGATTCGCGTTCAAGTGGCGAGTTCTCCGTTTGCGGAAGTGCCGGAATTCGCTATTTCCGGTTTACGCTTTTAGCACGTGGTAATGTAATAATTACGACAGGAATACCACTTCGAAACGAACTACGGCGAGTTATGGCAGTGCGCTGCTGGGGAGATGATAGGCCTCGGTATTTACGCAAAAAACATGATTAAATAAAGCGAACTAATGTCATTCATTAAAGCAGGTTGCATTATTTACAGTTATTTATAAGTTCACAAACAAACGAGTCGTGCCGTTTCTTGTGAGGGTGTATGTTCGACAGAACTTTAAATGCTCTGACCAAATCGAAATTCCATATTTCAGCTGTAAATCCTTCCCAGACATCTGCATAAAATGTGGTGGAATTGAAGATTTGGACAAGGTTGATGGTTGCCATCCACAGTGTAAGACGTGTCTTGAAAAATTTCAGACAGTGCTATCTCGTAAGCGCAACTTCTCTAGTGAGAAACAGATAAGTTGAAAGCTAAACGAAACAAGGCAAAATGAGCATGTCTGCAATTTCCCAAGACGCATTTAAACAGTGTGAATGGCAAACATCAGTTTAATACCTCACTATATTTAATATAATCATTCCATTTTCCATCCTTTCATTTGCTTAGCTTTAAGAGGAACAACCTCGATGTTATTTTAGAAGTAGGATACTTCAATGCATATATTTTATACACTTTTCCAGTTTTATCGCACTACTAGTCTGTTGTTTTGTTTTGTTTATTGGTTCGCAGTTTCAATTATAATGATTCCACAATTAATTGAGCCTTCTGGTCTTGATTTCGGGGATCCCAGATGTATATCTGAACTGGCCGCTGGAAATAAAAAATAAAAATAAAAACCGCCCTCCCTCATTCATTTGAAGAAAAAAATTGCCTGAGAATCAATTCATTAATTTTGTTTGGCCATAATTATCTTTTTCTGTTTCATGTAAAGTGATATTGTCTACAGTGACAGCATGTTACAAATTACTTATACCAGCCTCAATGAAACATTGTTTTTTTTCTGACTAATATTTTAACAAAGGTCGATTAGCTCTTTGATAAATGTTTGACTATTACAGAAAGAAGGGATTGCCATTTTTCCGCCAAGGAAAGCCCTTCAACTGAACTATATGGATTAGATCTCCGGCCTTGTGTCAATCAGGAGGGTTAAAATTTTATTGCCGTCCTACTCCGCTCACACCGACTGTGTTCAGATTAGTCACGCATGAATACACCCAGGTAAATCCCGCATTCTTTAATTATCCAGTCAGTTTTTCTTCCTCCTCGGTATCGACAGGACGTGGTTTATAAGGGAGTATTTTTCTGAAATTGCGAGTTTATCGACTCAATATCTATTGTTGATAAAAAATTTGAAATTTATTTGTCGTCCGAACCCGCTTGTTAATTAATATTTCTCACATCCTAAAGACGGTTCCTTTTGAAAAATTAGAAATCAGAATGACATCTTGACATTGATTAAAGACACACATAGCTTACTTGTGGCGAAACCAAATATTGCATTTTTGTGCAGCATATACGGCGTGATAACTTACGATTGAGGACGCACCGTGATAAGGTATACAAAGTCTCCTATTTTCGTGCTACACGTGTTCACTTTCATTAAGTTTCAGTCGACTCGCTTCGCTTCTTTCATACGTTCTGTTGCTATGTGAATAACGTATACTGCCAAATCATACATGGACCTGCTCTGTTAGTTCGCAGAAAGTTGTACAGGACAGCAATGTCTCCTTTGTAATAATTTACATGAATAAATCCAAAAGATAGTCCTTGTTATCAGATGACAATTGACATTTCTTTTGACTGAGCGATCTGTAACATTGTTTTCATGATCAATACCTGCGAATCTACGCCCGCCAGAATGTATGAATGTGAGGTCTTGTATTAGACACATGGCAAATGTAATAAAACATTACAGCGACTTCAAGGTATTTAGAAAATTCTGCCTTGTCTATCGCGATTAAATATCCTATAACTCATTGTATCATCAGTACAATAGTTACTAACACTCAGTAACAGGGAGATTATATTCGTTATCACATATATAACCACACTTCAGACTGGTGTGTTGTCTGTTGCTATAAATATAGTGTTGCTTTCTTTACATCCATGTATGTACAGTATGGCTGTAACAGTTTGGGTTACTACGAGTTTATCAAATGAAACATCAATCAAATCATACTTTGTCATCATTTCGGCGACACTTGGGTATATTTATTTACGCCCACTCTACAATATTGTTGAATAGGCTTCCCTGATCAAAGACTGCAAAGACATGAAAACGTAGTAACCTGACACTCCAGCTACACTTGGCTCACTTTAGTGGAGTCGCTTAATGAAAAATCGTTCACTTTTGGATAGAAGCATGAAACTTTCAGGGTTGGTTGGGTATGTGGTCCTCATCAACCAGTTAGCTGGTTCCAGGTTTCTGGTGACCCCTTGACCTTCAAATTGACCTTGACATTGAGATTTAGGGGTATCTATTTTGTATCGAATATAATGGTTATATTAAATGATATATAGACATTGGAGATTGTCGAAGCGATACCATGTTTGTCCGCCTTTGTATCCACATGTATCAATTTGTCTATGATAATCCAAAATGGCCACCATAATGGATGCCAAAATATTTTATTTTTTTACATTTTTTCACTAATATCTTTTAAATCAGTTCCTGCTTTTTGGAATTGTTTGAGAATTGCAACTTTATTTTGTATTGGTCATGTTAACTGAACATTGGAGCAATGAAATATGCCATTCGTGGGCTCCCTGCCAACTCCGATCCCTTAAAATTCGATTTTACAGAAAGTGGTATATGAATTTACAAAAAATCACCATTGGGATTCTAGTCATATTTCGTCAAGAAATGGGCAATCTAAATGACAAATTCCATTTCTTATGAATATTCCAACTCATTTGTACCCAAATTGTCAATTTGGCTCAAAATGGCAGCCAGAATATGGAAAAATGTAAATATTGCCTCAGCGAGTCATGCAACCGCATACCAGTTGTGGTTGATGAAAAAATGACTATTTTGTCTTATAGATATTGAATACTACCATTTCTGATGCACCTTGGTTAATTGTTACTATTTTAAACACTGAAATTACCAGAATTATTGGATTTTTCTATCACAAACTTGACATCAAAATCGGCAAAAATTAACCTTTCAGGTTAAGACAATTTTTTCAAGTAAAATGGTATCGAAGGTGTTTATTGTCTTGATCTGTCTTAAATGGGTCACACTTATCTGTTTTTGGACAAAATTACTCAAGATGGTTTGCAAAATGGCAACCAAATTTGGTAAAAAAAATTGTTTTTGATATATATCCTGAATATTATTCTCTGATGTTCCGAAAAGGTAGAAAATTGTGACTCACTTTGTTTTAACCATGTTACTTATGAGGCATGACATATTAATTATAAACGATGTAGTACGGAATTTTGCAAAACTTCTTTTGGGATTCTGACCATGTTTTTTGTACGGAAATGGACAGCACTTTGAAACTGAACTGAAAGGGGCATTATTATGAGGCTACGACAATAAAATTGTGGCTCATTGGCATCGAAATGACTAATGTCAGTAAAACCGTTTCCCCCATTGAGCATATAAACCACCATCAGGGTGTAGAACTCTCTGACATTACCTCTATATCGATTAACATGCCCCTGAGTTATTGTGTAAAGCGATACCCACCCAAATTTACACATGTACAACCCACCCATGACCATACACTCGCTCAATATATACATAAACACCACATAAATGACCATGTAGCCACTCGTGTTTACACATATACACCTCACCCATGACCGTACAGCCATACTTACCGTACACCACGCACTTGACTATATAGTCACAAGTCACCATGCAGGTATACTTCTACTTCTCACCCACGACCGTATAATCACTCTATATATAGCTCTACACCACATTCATGATCATACATTCACTTCATGTATACATATTCGCCTCACCATTGGCCATTCAATTACCCCATGTATATATATTTGCCACACCCATGGCCATGTATTCACTCAAGCTATACATATACACCACACCCATAACAATAGAGTCACTCCAAGTACACATATACGCATCACCAATGGCCATACAGACGTTCTATATATACCAATACCCCGCTCACACGACCATTCATACAACCAGAATTGCATAATTATACACCTCACTCATGACAATTCAGCCACTCGCTGTATACTCATAACCACATTCGTGGTCATATAGTCAATCATTGTTTACCAATTCACATCACCATTGGCCATATGGTTGTTCCATATACACATATTGGCCACACCAATGGTCATATAGCCACTAAAGATATACATATGCACCCCACCCATGCCTATAAAGTCACTCCAGGTACTCTCAGGTGCCAAATAAACGTGCCGGCACGTTTATTAATTTGGAGCAAAAATACACACAATCACGCTTATTGTGACCCATCACGTTTATTATTTTTTGGGGGTAAATCCATCACATACTGTGACATTTATTCTTTTTTTGGGTGATAAACAAACGAATATAAGAATGGAACGAATCACGAGTGTGCTAATGTTAATACTAGAAGTCACAAACCACTAAATAAAGTTGTTTTAGTAGACTGAGATGCGACATCGCTTCGATATAAAACCTATTTTGAGAGTCACGGTTCGCCCAATCTTTTACTTCGTCTACTTTCGGTTTGTAATAAAGCGCAAAACGTGAACTGGGCCGAGTTCACGGGACCCGAAACGATAGAAAAGATGGCACATGGATCACAGGACTTATTCTACAATTAAAATGTTTTTGTTAACTCCAAAATCAGTTCCATAATCACAATTTATAATGAAAAACGATGTGCCTCGAAAATAGGCAACGCGAAACCCAGAAAAAGCGCTAAAAGTTACCAGTTTGACTGAGTGTTTTCTGCATACAAATAATTTCATGAGAAGCATTAAAGTATATTCCTTTAATATTAAGATATTTAAACAACACAGTTTCATACTTTTTCTGTTTTAATGCATTATTTGGTGAGAGAAATGTAAAATTGATCGTACATTCTTCGAAAAAAAATCAAATTAGGCTTAATGTAAAATTGTAAACTGAGTATGATTTTGGACAAGAACTTCAATCTACTAGTACACAAGTTTCAACCTAAATATATTATTCAATTGAATTATACAGTGAGTGAGTTACTTGAGTTAACTATCACTCTTTGATTGATTGATTGATTGTATTGGCAATGATACTAACACATATATAAATACAATAGATTGTTGATATACATAACTTAGGAGCAAACACATAGCATTGTACATAGTTTGTTCAGCATTAGATATCCTTTTATTTGTGATGTTGAAAAGGGGTTGTTTTGTGCAACACAACTGAAAATCATATTTAATAAACAGCCTTAAGTTTTCCCACCCCTTCTTGTATTCCGTATGGCTAATCCCTATATATTATACAAAGTGGTGAAATGGTATGTAATTTAGGTTTTTTCTGTTTTGTTTGATTCATTATTCCGATCCCAAATTATCTAGTATTCTAAGCCATATAGAAGGTATCGGAATATTGAAATAGTCGGAATTATGAACCCTCATGGAAAAGCGGAATAATGAACCCTCAGAATAATGAACCATCGGAATAATGAACCATCTATACCCGAAGACCCCCAACCTACAAGAGAAAAAAAGTCATGTGCAGTGTGTACTGTATAATACAACAATCAACATGTAAGACAATCTATTCCAACTATATATCATATGAGTAATATGTAATTTCACGCATGGTCTTACATAATGTATGAATGGGGTAAACAAGATAGTGAAGATACATGATGCATAATACCTAAATATCACATCCTCCGCACAGGTATGATTCCCTGTACTATATAAATGTATGCATAAGCCTTCATGGCTCGAGTTTTAAGCATACTACCATGAAAAGTAAAATCCGTAACCCAGCACATTTATTGTGCACCAGCACTATTATTCTTTTTTTGGTAAAAATGTCACCCAGCACTTGTATTTGGCCAGCACTTTTATTTGGCACCTGAGAGTATACATATACACCTCACCAGTGGCCATGCAGCTTTCAAGACATACCAATACGCAGCACATCACCTCACCATTGGCCATACGGTCACTCCCTGTATACACATGACCATATGGCCACTCAAGATTTGCATATACATCCCACTCATGACCATACAGTCACTCCAGTTGTATACACCTCACTAATTGCCATACAATCCTTCAAGACATACCTGTACCATTTACACCACCTCACCATCGGCCATATGATATCTCTCTCATACCTATTTGCCACATACATGGCATATAGCCACTCAAGATATACATATACACCCCACACTCGGCCATAGAGTTATTCAATGTATATATATACACCTCAGCATTGAATGGATACACCAATAACATGTGGTCATTTGTAATCCAGACTTGCATATACACCTCACACATGACAATTCAGCCATTCGCGGTATACTCATACATCCGATCCATGATCATACAGCGACTCCCTGTATACACATATATCCCCTAATGACAATACACCAACAGCAAAGATGCACATACACACATAAGATCACAATGCCACTTCATATATACCAACACGCTCGCCAATGACCATCCATCTATGCATGTATGTATGCATATACATTTCAACAATCATGACCATACAACCATTCCATGTACACCTATAATTATTATACACATAAGCATACAACTACTCCTTATGTATCCATACACCCCACGTATTTTCATACAACCAACACATGTATACATATACACCCATCCATGACAATAAAGTCACTCCATATATACATAAACAACACACAGATGGAATGTAGCTACTCGTGTTATACCCATACACCACTTCAGTGACTATACAGCCATGTATACCTATTCACCTCATGCATTAGCACTCATTGTTTACCTCCATCTCACCATAAATAACACACACATGACCATATAGACACTCCTTGTATAACTAGTCACACCATTCATGATTATATTTCACGTATACCGATTTACATCATCTGTGACCACAAAGTCACTCCATGACTACCATTTTTAGCTCACCTGAGACGAAGTCTCCGGTGGAGCTATAGTCATCACTCCTCGTCCGTCGTCCGTCTGTCCGTCCGTCTGACCGTCCGTCCGTCCGTCCGTCAACAATCATCTTCTCGTCCCGAACCGTAAGACTTAACGTGTTCATATTTGGTGTGGATGTTCCCTAGGTGAATCACATTCAGATTTGTTCAAATGAGGTCACTGGGTGGAATAGTTGTGAAAGCAGGGCCATAACTCTATTCCTCCATAGTAATTCTTAGAACGACTTCTTTTACTGAACTATAAGGCCGTATGGATTCATATTTGGTGTGGATGTTCCCTAGTTGACTCACATTCAGATTTGTTAAAATGAGGTCACCAGGTTGATTAGTTGAGAAACCAGGGCCATAACTCTATTCCTCCATAGTAATTCTTAGAATGACTTCTTCTTTTGAACCATTTGACCGATTTAGCTTACATTTGGTATGGAGAGTCCTTGTGTGACTGGGGTTCAGATTTGTTCAAATGGGGTCACTGGGTCAAATAGGAGCAGAGCCAGGGCCCAGGGACATAACTCTTAAAAAAAAGTTAATTCAAATCCTTGTTTTAAACACTTGCCCCCTCCACCCCCACCTCCCCCACCACTGCATGTCCATGCCACCCCACACCAGAGATCCCTGCAAGGTTCACCCCATTAAAAGCCTTACACTTTAGTTATATGACATGCCAGGAACTGACCAGCCTTAATTCTCACAGTGCTCACAGCTGTGTGTCCAGTCATTATAAAGTAATTAACTTTTATCTCAATATCCACAGTTATCAGGGTAAGAGAGAAAGATGTCTGTGAATGAAATTTAATCCTATGTGTTTACAGCAATCTCAAATACAACTCTAACTGTTTGACAGTGTACACATTTTATAATAGCATTAGTATTAACCATTTCATTACCATAGCTATGCTGGTACAGCAATAAAGACTCTGCACCAGTGTATTATCCTATATATAAGAGAATACACTGGGGTTCAAGATCAAGGAAATATTGTTAGGCCAATATGGTCAGACATCCAAATAAATCACACATGTCCTACCGGTATTCTCGCAGGGATGTCCCCACATATGTTTGGGGAGGGGGCAAATTTCTCAGATTTGTTCATTGAGATGTAATTGTTTTTCCAAAACCAATTACATATACTAAAATAAAATGAATATAAAATAATAGACCATTGATCAAGAGAAATGAGCTACTAGTTTTAATATTTGTCCAATATTTATTATTTTATAACAAAGTACTAGTATCATGCCAGTGCATTGTCTTATATATGTGAGTGTCCCATAGGTAGCCTCACCTAAGAGTATGCACTGGTTTCAAGGTTAAGTAAATATTGTTAGGCAAATGTAGACAAGCATCCAATAAATCACAGATGTCCTATTCTTGCAGGGATGTCCCCATGGGTTGAGGGGTGGAATTAGCAGATTTGTTCAATGAGATGTAATTTGTTTTCTCAAAATTAATTATATAGACTAAAATGAATATAAAATAGTAAACTACTTAATTTTTTAACCCCCAGATTACATTATATAAAATATATGGCATATTATATACCATTTGAAAGAGCAAGCTCCAAAACATTGTATTATCAACTTATCCAGTATAATAAACTGTGGACATGTTGTTTTTATTGAGTTGCCAAAGAGTATTGTCATCTAGATTGCAGTAAAAAGCTAAATTATTTTCAATGCAGGGGGAATAACTCTATATATTAAAGATGGAGTTCTTCCCCTTCCATTAAAAAAGTTTGAATTCTGTTGCATTTTGGGATCCAAAGTGGGGGGGGGGGGGGGAGTCATTCTATAATGTCAATAGATTTTGGCTCACCTGAGACAAAGTCTCTGGTGGAGCTATAGTCATCACTCCTCGTCCGTCCGTCAACAATTCTTTAAACTTCTCCTCTGGAACCATAAGACCGAATGGGTTCATAGTTGGTGTGGATATTGCCCAGGTGACTCACATTCAGATTTGTTCAAATGAGGTCACTGGGTCAAATGTGGGCAGGGACATAACTCCACAAAATATTAAAAATTGCAAGTGAAGTCTGACATTTTTATAAACATTTCCTGGAGATCTGCTAGAGGTCATTAATTCCCAATTACAACATCAATCTATCATATGTATTGTTCAAATCTTTCAACAGGACATTTAACTCTCCCACACCCACCACTTCACCAGAACATATTTGGCAAACTTGAAAAGTGTTCTTTGAAAGAACCACCAGCTCTATTTAGTTCACATTTAATATTGAAGCTCCTTTGGTGATGTGTGATTCAGATTTGTTTAATCAGGGTCACCAGGTCAAGTAGGTGCAAGGCCAGCTACATTACTCTTTCTCTCCATAGCAATTCATCATACGTCTTCTATGCAGGAATGAAATGGCCTATTTTGCTTATATTTAGTAGGAAATTACCTTGGGTGACAGATTTGTGAAAATGGCATCACAAAGTCGAATAAGGGCATTGCCAGAGACATAACTATTTCACAACATAGTAATTCTTAAAATATGTATGGCAGAGCCAAGAACTAGTAGTGTACATTTGGTAATTTGGCCACATATCCTGTTTAGATCTACTTCTTTTAAAGTGATTATGAAAAGTTCTGACTGTTGTGGTCTCCAGAGTCCCAGTCTT